>JAGFMF010011683.1:509548-526315 GCA_019455555.1 Galemys pyrenaicus
GGCATTTAGGTTGTTTCCAGGTCTTCCCTATTGTAAAGAGTGCTGCTATAAACATAGGGGTGCAGGTATTCTTTTGAATCAGTGTTTTTGTGTCTTTTGCTACCTAAGTATTTTAATCAAAACTTCACCCAAGAAATTTCTTATAAGATTACAGATTCATAAAGTATAATCCAGGGCTATATCATGGGGACTTCAACTCAGGGATCCAGTTACTAGTTTCCATGAGTCCTGGGCTCTTGCCTTTAACGATAGCACTGGCCATCATTTTGCAAACAAATAAAGTTAAAGCTAACCTTATAGAATTATCAATTTCAAATTTCATTAAATAATTTAAAACAGATGAAACTGGAGTATTCTGTCTCATGACTTTTCCCTTAGACTTTAATGACATCAATTAATAATAAATTAATTGGTAAATCCTTCACAGTGTAACTAAAATAGTGTTTTTAAATTTAAATTGCATTATATAATTCATAATCAAAATGTATTTATACAATATACAATTTCTATGTTAACAATTCCTCCACAATTTGGTAAAAACAAATAAGCAAATAAATATAAAGTTCTGAAATGAGACTGAGATTTGTTTGAATGTGAGTATTGTAAAAGAGATAAGAACATATATAAATAGCTATGAGAATGTTTTTAAAAACTATCAGATAAAAAACCCTATTAAGAAAGGAAAATCAGGGGCCTCCCTGGTGGCGCAGTGGGTTAAGCAACACACTATGAAGCAAACCTCAGCCACCGCAGCACAAGTTCGATCCCTGCTGCCGGCCAGGGAGGAGACCCACATGGTGCAGCAGACCTCTCCTGCTGTGCCCGCTGCTCTCCTCAGCAGTGTACTTCTGTTGATCTGCCTGTTCTGCTCCCTGCTCTCTGTGGTGAATCCTCTCACCCACCCCCCACCACCTCTGGCCTGTACCCCAGTGCTTGTATGCATAAATAAATAAATCTTTAAAAAAGAAAGAAAGGAAAATCATAGGATTTCAGTTTATTTCTTAATATAGTTATGGGGCATTTGACTATAATATACTCATCATTTATTTCTTGAATTTTCTCAATTTCTTCATGTTTCCTAAGAAAGCAAGTTTCAACTCAATTTTCCAGTACATTACATTATTTCAGGAACTATTACTCAGTTATGATATTTAAAATAGACATTCTTTATAACTATAATTTTATTTTAAAAAAAGAATGTATAAAGCATAGAAAGAGTGTTTGTTTCCCTGATTTGTATTATCCGGTTAAGAACTCATTATTTTATCTGTAATAATGACAGAACAGTGAATTTTTAAATTAGGAAAGAAAATAGAAAATGAAACAGAAATACAACCTTTCTAGCTATGAGCTGATGTCAACTCACTCCCACAGAGGGTACCATGTTGATTTGAGAGGTAAGTGGAAAACAAGGAAGTTTTTCTACCTGTGGTTTTTCAGCCTGACTCTTGAATGACTGCAACTGTGAAGCAACTGTTTGGAATTTCAGTTAATGGAGAGAAATGTAATGTTCAGGTCTTATTACTAATTTATATTTAGTGAAGGTACTCATATCAATAATATATTTTAGCTTCAATTCCATAAACTCCTGGATTTCTTCTTTTATATTCTGGATTTATGGGGCCCACATTCCTTAGCTTAGTGTTGAGATTTTGATTATCATACCAAGCGCAATCTTTCTACAATGTATTTATCATTAGTATATTTTCTGTTCATTACATTGCTGATACTTATCTATTTATACTACCACTTCCCATTATAATAGGGCACATCTTTACCAGTTATTGCTAAAAATAACCTCAGGGAAAAATAGATCAGGTTCTGAATTATTAATTAAATCCTATGTTTTCTTCAATAGCTATATTCCAGCATTTGCAATGCTATGTTTTATATCATTTGCTTTCCTTCCTTCAGTGAAAACCATATGAGGGGTCATCTATTTGTATATTTTATGTACAGTGGTAACTAAATGTGAGTAGAAAGTACCTAATGAATTCTGGGTATTCTTTATCCATGTATGCATCCCTTTCCAAATGATTAAAGTAACAGTGATAAAGAGGAAGGGATGATGATAATTAAATGCCTCTGGTTTATAAATATGCAGGGTACCTTCTACATTTTTAATGAAAAATATACCCAATAGTGAGAACAAAATACTAATTAGCTAGTTGGTAGTTATAATGCTGATTACCATTTCTGGCTCTGTGCCTTCCATGAATGTGATAGGATAGCATTTGCTGGTTATTCTATAGTTGGGAAAGACGGTACCTCTGGCTTGTGAGTTGTCAGTGAAGGTATCACTTACTGAATAGAAGATTTACTTGCAGGTAAGATTACAACTTTTCTTTTCCTGTGGTTTAGCAACAGGCAGTATATGAGATGCTGACCACTCTGTCTTATGAAGGGTAGAACTTCCTTGTAGACTCTGAATGAGAAAGTAGCAGTAGCAAGAAATATCTGTTATTTTAAGGCCCTGAAATTTGAGGATAAGTTGTTACCCCAGCATAATTTATCCTACCTCATGCAAAACTTTACTTCCATTTCAGGTCTAATTTAGTTATTTGGTACACATATTTTCACATTTTGTACACATTCATATAAAACAGAAATGCAAGTACATCAATGTAAATATAGGACACTTTAACCATCAAATGGTATTTTACCATTCTCATTTATTTGCAGATGTTTACAAAAATAGGGTTATATTATATAAATTACATTTTAATTCTACATCAAACATTTATATAAAATAATTGATGCACATATATTTCACAATATTGAGAAATGCTGCTTTTATAATTAAGATAGAACTTACATAAAAGAGGGAAATTTTCAGGGAAAATTATGCCTTTTGCAAAACTTGCTGACAATTTCAGAAAGTAATTCTATTCATCAAGTTTAATATGTAAAGCATTTTTTTCACTGTACATATTCTTTTCTATTTTTAATTCTTTTTACTTTGAAATACATGAAAGGTATATACAGGAAAATGTATTTATCAATAAAACTTCTATAAATTTGTTAGAATTGCATCTAATAAACAAAATATTTTACAATAATAAAATAGTACTCAACTTTTCATCTCTGAGGCTATTCATGTTTCATGTAAATAAATTTCCTTGTAGTTTCATAAATACTTTCTTGTATTTTTATAAGTTTAATAGTGCCTTATGTAAAATATTGTCAAATTATCATCAGATCAGGTAAACACTAGGCTTCTATGTACATTAACATTGGTGAATATGTGGTAGCTTGAAAAAGTCTATATCTATAAAAATTGCAGAATAATTTTAGGATCACAAGATCTATTTGAAATAATTTAAGAACAGGAGATTATATAATTAAATGTTAATCATTGCTCAAACACTCATGATATTTTAGAATAAAATTCCTTCACTTTTAGATGTAACTTGATTTTCTAAGAGAGAAATGTAAAATTGAGGTAGCTTTAATAGAAAAAAAGTCTTTTAATATGATTTCTTTAAATGTATGGTACATATTACATAATGGCATAGGAAAATCAAATCTGTAATAATCACTGTTCCCTTGTGATTTAGGAATACAAAACATAACTGAAAAGTTTGAGTAGAAAATTTATCATTTCTTAAAATTTTTAGAATAATTTAAATTATTTGACAATTTTACTAACTCTTTGCCACTAATAGAGTATAATTAATACTAAGATACAGCTACACTGTATTTTTACATTATTCAAACAGTAATACAATTTCAATTATCAGGATATTTTTGGCTGTTTACTTTATAACACTACATGCTTGTTATCCACAGGAAACACAGAGAGATAGAGGCACCCTAAGATAATTCAATGGTGATTTATAGGACAAAAAGATTTTATAAGAATATGGCCCTGGGAACATATAGAATAAGGATAGACATTTTGTTGACTGTTTTAGAAAGTTAAGTTCATTGATGAAGGGCATTGCCTAATTCAAGGTGACACATAAACCCTATGAGGGGCACATATTTGGATTTTTAATTTTGGTCAATAAAAATACAATTTTTTTTTTTTGTTAGAATGACATACATTCATCCAAGCTACTGAAGGGCCTCAGGCCAATTTCTTTATAGAGATTCAGAAATATAAAAATAGAGGTTTTAAGTGGGGCACTTTTACTATTCTTACATGCAAAATATTTCTTGCAGAAAACTACCATCAAATAAACAGCTTTAATAATATATACCAAAGTATTTGACCGCTTTTTTCCCAAAAATATTTTCCTTCACAATTAAGTTCATTGCTCATTTCCAGTGAGGTGAAAGAAACAAACCTCTGACTCTCAGGGGTTTATTTAAAATAATCAACTGAATGTCAAAACTGATGTCACAGGAAGGAAAGTTTTCCTGCAGGCACTAGTGGAAAGAAAAGTAGTATGCAGGTAAGGCATTTAGGACAGGAAACAAATGATTTGCCACCAGGGTGAGTAACTTTACTCATAATGTTCCTTACCTATTTCTCTTGGAAACTGAGTAAACTTACAAGAGTATCACCTTGTTGAGAACAAGTGATAGAGTCTTTTTTCAATTTGAGTTATTTGAACAGTAGGGCAAAAGATCATGTGGGCTACCATTCTTCACATAACTACATACAACCAAAACGTACACATATGTAATAAACATAAATGTGATTAGTGTATAATATGAGCTCCAAATTGACTCTTTTGCTTATTTATTCATTTAATTCTTAGTGGAAAAAATTTCTTTGTTGTGCTCTGTTTTTACACACCTACTGTGTGTCAGCAAGTATTGTTAGTTTACATTATCTTATATAGTCCTCTCAACCATCTTCATGATTTATTCTTCTTAATTTACACATGGTGAACTTGAGGCCCAGACAGGTTAAATAAACTGTCCAAGGTCAGGAAGATAGTAAATAGCAGAGTCAGGAAAGGCTGTTGGGTTAAACATCTCTGTTTGTTCCACTGTCTCACACTGAAATTAATTCAGTATCAAAATAAACATATAGCAAAAATAGAAAAAGATTATTTTTATTATACTAGGTGACACTTATTGTGTATTATGTGTCAGAAACTTAGCAAAAATATTTTTCTAAAATATTATTTAATTATCCCAATACCTTGATATTATTTTCACTATTTTAAAATGGAATAAACAAAACAAAACAAAACTACTGAGGCACAGACAGGTTGACTCACTTGCCCCAATCTTACAAAACTAGAAAATGTTACATCTATAATTAAACTTAAGATATAATTAAACTAAAATTCACAGGATGTTTTAAGTAAATTAAGATTCTGGATGTGAACACACAAGAATGATTCAAACAATTGTTTAAGAAATTTCCATTTTTTTAAAACATTTTTTATTTATGCATACAAGAGCCGGGGTACAGGCCATAGTTGTGGGAGGTGAGAGGATTCACCAGAGACAGAGTGGGGAGCAGAACAGGCAGATGGACAGAAATACACTGCTTAGGGGAGCAGCAGGCGAGGCAGGAGAGGTCTGCTGTGCCATGTGGGTCCCCTCCCTAGCAGGGTATCATACTGGTGCTGCTGAGCTGCGATGCTTCACAGTGCGGTGCTCAACCTGCTGTGCCACCAGGGAGGCCCAAGAAATTTTCGTTTTTTTTTCAACCAATAAGTGTACCAGATAACTACCTCAACATTTCACTACATTTTCCTTGTTCAGATGGTAATAAAAACATAGAGAACTACTATTGAAATCTCATTGTTCCTTTATGATCAAGAGAATTATGCAGAACTCTATTCAAAACAATAGTTAACCAAATAATGGTTTTCTGTTTTGCTTAAGGGCTCCTATAAAGTATTTATTTATTTAGTAGCTTTTTATTATATTATTAATTTATTTTTATTGAGGTAACATTTTATATGATCAGTGTATAGGATTCTTCCCTTTATATCTTTTTACCACACCACACACACCGCCAAGATGCCCATGGTCCTCCACTGCAGTCTATTGTAGTCCACTGTAGTTCATTGTACTCCACAGTGCTCCATCCACACTGTTTTTTCTCCTCCCTCTTCCCCTCTGGTCACCTTAGTTCTACATTCTGAACTAGGGTTTGTTATTGGTTTAACTTCATCAAACCCTTTGTTTTAATCTCTATATTCCACATATAGTGACACAATCCAGTATTTGTCCTTCTAACGCATTTCACTCAGTGTAATCCTCACCCCTCCGGTTTAATTTTAAAATCTTACCCTGAACTCATGTAAAAAAAGGAGAGGAGAGGGAAAGATACTGAACAGGTTCTTAACACAGATTCTTAAGTGTACTAATTCTTACATATAAGGGGAAGTGAAAAGGTAAAAATAAATAAAAAGAAGTACATGCATCCAAACTCTCTGCAGCAGGTGCTATAGACAGCAAATAGAGAGTGTTCTCATGGTTGATTTTATGTGCCAACTTGGCTAGACTATGTTACCCAGTTATTTAATCAAACACTAATCTAGGTGCTGCTGTGAAGGCATTTTGTAGGTATGGTTAACATCTATGATCTGTTGACATTAAGTAAAGGAGATTATCATAATCTAGTGTACTGTATGCAATCATTTGAAGGCCTTAGGAGAAAAAAAAATCATCTTCTCTGAGGAAGAAACCTACTCTCAAAACTGAAGCAAGTCCTGTTTGAGTTTCTAGACTGCCCTTCATGTTTTGTACTTGCCAAATTCAATACTAGGATGAGCCAGATCTATCTTACTGGTTCCCTTTCTTTGGAGTATCCTATCTGATGCAAGTGTTCATTTCAGTCACTCTAAACCATGTTTGCCATTAATTCTCCTGAATGACAGAGAATTTTGAGATCATGGTTAACTGTAGATAAGTCTGCCTCACAGCATCTGTCATTATCTGTTAATCTCCTCCAATGCTGGGATTCCAAAGCATCTGTTAAAAAATGTAATTTATGTTATTTTCAGAATACCAATTCTATTTTCAAAACAACACATTTTGATTTGACTATTGATCAAGGGGGTGGTGGTGGTTCAGCTTCCTGATCTATATATGTTAGGGGAAACATATCAAAGATGTGTCTCTGGGTCTGGAATGTTTTTATTTTTCTGTAATAATGAAAAAGCTTATTAATGCATTTTTCTTGCAGTAAATGATTTTCATATGAGTGGATCTAAAAATAATGAAAAAGTCATAATTGAAAACATATTTTTATATTAATTTTTATTGTTTAGGATTGGCTTGACCATTCTTTAAGTTAGTGTTAACCAGTTTTTTGTTACTTGTTTATACAAGTAAGGTGCTGCATAACCATCACTTTCATTGCTACTATTTAAATTTCAAGGTTAGGTTTATATTAAAATCTTTATTTCAAAGTTATTGTATAATGTTAAAATATCTGTATAAAAATTTGTACATATTAGTATGGCAATTTTATTGAACTATGACAAAATAGCCTTGTCATTTTTTGAAGCCTAACAGAGCAACGTTTGATCAATGGTTAAAAAAAAAGGTACTTAGAAAGCTGCTTTAATCATTTATTTTGCATATCAATTATTAGAGAAAAATTACACGTAACCTAGATTCTCTCTCCATGGATAAAAACTAACTGACCTATTTCTTTCAGACCATCCCATCAATACTAATAAATACTACAAATAAAAGTCAATGTGAACAAATTATTTCATGCCCTGCACTGTGCAAATCATCTAATTATAGACCGATATAATAATTAGTGAAAAATTTTCCCTATATTTCATGGTGACTTTAATTGAAACTACATTTTTTTTTTACTTGAAAAGGATCAATCAACACAATGATAGCCATTCCCATTAGTTAAAAAATATTCAACAGGAATAATATTTAATTAATCAAAGAATTAAGGACCAATTGCACTTATGCAAAGCATTCTTATGAGCTAGATCTGTGAAGGAAAGAAGTAAAGTCTCAATAAAAAGAGTCATAAACAGTCACTGTCCAGGACTGTGTTTAACCCAGTATTTCTTCAATTTATTTAAGATGAAACCCCAGATTACGGTGCCCTAACAACAAAGTCAGAGTTAATTAGTCTTAACTAACAGACAAGTAGTAAACTGCTTGAGGTCAGCTCCACCTTCAAGAAAGTAGACATTAGTGAGAGGTTTTAAAGTAGTGTCTGTTTTTATAGGCAGTGCAGGGAAAGGCTAAGCCAATAAAATGTAATGGTTCCAGTCCATATTTTAATAGCAACCTCCAAAGCACAGAACACTTCCCTGAGATTTGAAGGCAAAGCCTTGTACCAAGTTAAAAATGTAACTGAGCAAAGAAAATTGCTGTCATTTTACTTTCAGCTTAAGAACTGAAAGTATCCAGTAGTTCTCAATCAAACACATACGGATCATTGATTTTGGGGGAACAAGACCATTCATACCTGGGTCTTCTAAGGCCCAAGGGATCACATTGAAGCTCCTTCAGTTTACCTGGTGGATAAATCATAGGAGGCTCATGTCCGTCTGTGTTTAGAAGGGAGAAAGAAACACCAATCTAAGAACCTTGGGATGCTGTGGGGAAATGTTAGGCTTGAGCAGCTGTAGTCAATTACAACTTCATTTTTCTCTCCAGTCCTCTTTGGTTGCATGCCATAATTGCACAGGGCATTGAGGTTTATGACTCTAAAATAGCCTTGTCATTTTGTGAAGCCTAACAGAGCAAGAAAGTTTGATAAATGGTTTAAAAAAAATGGTATTTAGAAAGCTGCTTCAATCAGATTAATTTTCTGTGGGTTCTTTTTTCTCCCCTCCCACCCTAGAATCCCAATAGTTCTCAAGTATGTAGTAAGTAAATATTAATTGCACAAAATTGATAAGAAAAAAAAAAGCTTAAAAATAATGTCTTGCTTTGTTTATAAAGTGTTTATGCTGAATAGTATGGTAAATTAATCCAATAAATGGTGTAGTTTACTCTTAGATCACTTACTTACCTGAAACACTATGGCAAAGATGTTATAAATTTGTTACAAAGAAGATATGGGCTGCAGCTCTCAACAGCTTCAAAGTTTTCACTTTGTTCTCAACCAAGAAACACTACTGATTTATTTCATTGTCATATTTTTTCATTTATGCCATCACAACATACAGGAAAAAATATAAAATAATGTACCTTTCATGTATTACAGTTCTAGAAGGCTGAGTAGCTGATACAAGTTATTCACTAGATTAGGAAAAGAGATGGAATGACAGTATTAAAAAGCAGTTAGTATATATACTATTAAGTATATGACTTAGTATTAAGCATGTAGCCACACTTCAATTTATTGAAGGAGAAATCATATGGAATTCTGGAAACCAAAGACTTGAAAATTTTTTAGAATTTGCTGCAGACTAAAGGTGCAATAGGGCATCTTTCCACTGGTGTTCAGTGTAATTGCAACAGTGATGGGATTCAGACTCTTCCCGATGTGAAATTTGTCTTTCATCCAATCAAGGCAAACAAGGAATGCATTGCAAGGTATATTATATACCATCCACTTCCCAATAAAGTCAGTGGTGTCCAATCAGACACCTATTGTTAGCAGAGAATCTGAAATTGATACAATCATCATATTGATCAGAAGTTGTCAATCATCCTACATCTGTACTTCCTTCTTTCTCTTCTTCCAAAATTTACAAATTCCAATGAATATTATCATATTTACTCCAAGTATTAGAAAGTAGTTGTTGAAATCATAGGTTTGTCAGATTATTCACAAATGTAATTTTTAAACAGTGCTTCTAAAAATGCTTTCTACTTGGCACTTAGCACTTCCACAGATGTTATTTACTTTTCACTGAAAACTAGTTTTACTTTAGTTTTACATATTTATCTATACCTTTTAAAAGTACTACATAATATAGCATACTACCTGATAAACTTTTGTGATGTAAAGATATATTGATATGTATTTATATATGGGACAAAGCTAAAAGCTATTACATGTATAATTTCTGTGATAATTTGTTCATGAAATATCTGGATTTACCTACTATGAACTCCTTAGCATCTTCAAATGAGTAGATTGCAAAATTATTAAGGCAAGAACCTGAATTTGATGTTCTTTGTATTCATAATCTAAATATGCAATATATTTTGGTATGATTCTAGATGGTGGAAGAATGAGACTTTCAGGCTGTTATGTTCGTATCTCCCTTTCTGTCACTTACTTATGAAGAATTGAGTTTATTATTCTCAGTGTTTAAATTTTATTTCTCACAGTTTGTAGTGTCAGTTCCTGAAATATCAAATGATGTCAGAGTGCTGCTTCGAGCAAATGTGTAGATAATACATTGAAGACATCTGGTCCTGATGTACCAGTAGAAGTACACAACACTCTCCTAATCTTTTGCAGTGAGAATGAATCATGACTTTCATTCACATTTATGACACCATCTAATCAGCTATTCAACATCATTTGTAGTGCAAATATTTTGTAGTGTATTTACTAAAGGATGCTTATAAAGTCTATCTTCTTAGATGCTCTTTTATGTCAATCAAAACAACAACTAAGGATCTAGGCAATTGTATAGAAATAACTAGTTCCAAGTGATATATTTAATGAAATAGATCAATTTTATACAAACTTGTGAAGAACATTTAAAAGTGTTTTGTGCTAATCTTAAATGTAAAAATTGGAGAGAAGAATGCAGTCAAAATGTCATTTTAAACATTTCAACAATTAGACTTTGTTTTTACTGTTCTTAAGAGAACAGTATGCATGAAAATTCTGAAATCTCATCTCATCTGTGACTCAACACATTCAAATTTTCTGGAAGAATACACTAAGCCATTTATAATAAATAATTCATTAAACAGATGATTAAATCAATGTGTAACACATACATAAATACAAATGCATTTTTAGTATATTTGTGTTGCAAACAGAAAGATAATTACCATTTCTCAGATTGTGATTTCCCCACCCTCAACTCCAGTTGCTGTTACAAAATTGGTGGCTAAGAATATATATATATATATATATATATCTTTATGTATGTATGCACTCTTATTACACACAAACATTCACATCAATGTGCATATCAATGATATGGAGAGAAGATGCCACCCATAGGATAAATGATGTCATTGCCATTTGAGCTACTAGGTAACAAATAGTGACAAAATAAGGTTATACTGACCAGGGCTATGCACATGTCACAAAATTGTTTCACAAAGAGAAGAGTTGTAGAACCTGTTTACAGAGTTGCTATGAATATTCATATATTCATCCAGAAAATCATATGTAAGCAGATGGATGAAATTTGAAGCCTGTCAAAGCACAATTTTTTAATTGCTTTAAATAAAACATTCCTACAGTTGGTGGAGAAGCAATTAAATCTGTGTTATATTCGTTTCCATTTTCCAGTGTCATAGTTTCCATAATTAGGAAAACTTACACACAGGATATTAATCACACATTGGTAACTGGCACAAAATCCAGCTTTCAAATATTTCGTGGTAGTCACTGAGAATTTAGTTACACTAAGTGTGACAAAGTTGATTAAATAATGTGCCTTTAAATTTTGATGTTTTTTATGTGTGGATAGAAAATATCAGAGTTGGAAAATATGATAAATTGTATATTAATTTAACCTATGATTTGAAGCTTATATATTGAGGTTTTGTATGTTTTAGACAGAATTTGTTACATTATGTCCTTAGGTTCTATATTAGGTTGTCTTTGCTTAGTGGCAAAATAATAGAACTATATAATAAATAGCTAACAGCATTAGTTAACTTTGAAACAATTTCTAACCATTTACACTTCAAAAAATAATATTTACATAGTCATGTTTTAGTTATCAGATGGTAATTTTATAAAAATGACCAATGAAATCAACCCAACTTCATATTCATTATAATCTTTCTCTCACTCTCTACTATTTATCTCATTCTATCTCCCACAACAACAAATCAAAATTAAATAAAATTGAAAGGAACACCATACATTAAATAGGAAATACAACACAAGAAAACAACAGACCTTAATATGTTTAAGAGCTTGCTTTAAAAAAAATATAAAGATTAAGTTAATAAAATTTTGGCAAATTAAATTTTAAGTTAAACTAAATTGATCAGTGCCTATAGGCATCAGTGCCTATAATTTGGAATATGCTGGAAACACAGTAAGTTCTCATACTTTATTTGTGAAATGAGTATTATATTTCAGAACATATATAAACATGGGAAAGGGATAATGATCCACTATAATATTATTAAAATCTGTGCACCAAACTCTGAAAAAATGTAGCAAAAAAGAAGGCTGACGATCTACTTAATTTATAAATATATACAAAATCTGAAGTATATAAGCAACAAATCAAAGATAAACAGTGTTTTCTACAGAAACCAAAACTGGTGTGATAGTGGGAAACACATCACTAAAAAATAGTATTTGAAGCAGTTAAATCTAAAAAAGCAAAATCACATTAAACTATCTGAAAGGTATCTGTTAAATTTATCATCATTCCTGATTTTAAAATACAAAATGAAATAAAAAAAAATCCTCACATAGCACACACAGACACCCCGCCAAAAAAATACTTTTCTAAAATAACTATCAAAGTCATTTTAATTTTGATTAACTTCAACTAATCACATTAAAATAAAGAACAAATCAATTATAGTACTTAACATTATTATTTATCTAACTATTTCATGAGTAAATTCCATGCTAAAATCTGAAACAAAAGTTTTAAACATAGAGGAGGATGGGAAAAAAGGAGATGGAGGAAAACTCAGGTGCCCAGCTGGTTATAGTCCACCTTCAGTGTTCCAAATGTTTATAAGTATAGCTGTCTGTAATAGCGGGGAAAAAATATAAAATTATATGCTAATATTGTAAAATCCAAATGACCAAAATGTCTTTGTTCAGTCTGTTTGTACTCAGTTTTGTAGTATTATGTAATATTGCAAATTATGATTAAGAATTTGTTAAATTGTTATGAATTGCTTATATGTCTTTTGTACATTTTACTTTGTAAAATTGATATTGATCTAAAGATTGAATTGAGGAGCAAGCATTCAAAGGATAAAGCACTGAAAACTTCTCATGAATCAATTTCTTAATTTTTGTTCTGAAATAATGTGATTAGATATAGAGATATCTTGGAAATTAATTTTTAAAAACTGAAAAATTTGCAAAAATGATTGACTATTAAATGAATGAAATTTGATAAGGTATCCTTTATTAAGTAATAATCATTTTATACATTTCAGGAGAAAAGTATCATATTTTGAAAGTAATGAATATATAAAATGCCAGAAATAATTTTTAAAAGAAACATGTAAAAAGCTCCCAATATAAAACATGTCTTAGAAAGGTATCTGTAAGTGGAGAAGTGTTTTATAGCATAGTACAAGTACTCAATAGAGCTTGTAAAGCAAAATGTAAATGCTCCATATTCATATGCAACATACTTAATGGGTAGCTTTGAAAAAGTAAATAATATTTCTTGATCATCAGTCATGAAGAAAAGAGTGCTTTAAAATAATAGAGAGGAAGGCTGTGACACTAATAAAGACTTTATATTTTATTCTATGGAACTGGTCTCACTGAAGAATTTAAAGATAGATAATATAGATAGACTTTCAATTTTTTTTTAAGATTCATTTATTTATTTATGGCCTGTATGACAAGAACTGTCATATAGGCCAGAGTTGCGGTGGTGGTGGTGGTGGGGGTGGGGGCGGCGAGAGGATTTACCAGAGACAGAGTAGTGAACAGAACAGGCAGATGGGCTGAAACACACTGCTAAGGGAGAGCAGCAGGTGCAGCAGAAGAGGTCTGCTGTTGCACCTGTGGGGCCTCTCCCATGGCCAGAGGCAGGGATCGAACTCCTGCTGCAGTGGCTGTGGTTTGCTTCACAGTGTGTTGCTTAACCCACTGAACCACCAGGGAGGCCCTAGACTTTTAATTTTTAAAATGACTCTTAAGCTGCATACTTTTTGAGCTGAAAGCAGAGTCATTCATTAGGATGTTCTTTCAACTGTTAAAGAGAAAATGATGAGCATTTGGACTAGATAATGGTTGAAGTAATTGATAAAAAGTGGTATTTAGAAAATATTTGGTTAGTAGAATCTGAAAGAATTATCAGATGCTTAGTGAGAGAGACTCCCACTATTCTCACTTACATATTTGGGAAGTAAGAAATAAGGAACACTAGAGGAGGGAAATTTGAGGTGAAGAAAAATCAATTCAGTTTTGAATATGCAATATTTGGGATAACTGTGAAATATCTAACTGGAGTGTTGACTAATCAAGTAAGGATATTTATTCTGTCAATCCTGTCTGAAATATAAATTTCAGAAATATTAATTCATAAGCATGACCTTACCACCACATATAAATGACATTATAAAGAAAAGAGCACCAATTATCCAATCCTGAACATCCCTTTGTGGAAAATAGGACCATAAGCCAGAAAAAGAGACTATTAATGCAGAACAAATGAAAACACAAGATGAAACACATGATGGTCTCACAGATGCTAAATATTGAAGACATTTCCAAAAAAGAGAAGGATCAATTCTGAGCAATAGAGATTAGGAATTAAAACAGTCATATGGATGGTAGACTGGAAGTCATTACATATGGCACTTTTGGAGGCACACAAGAATAAAAAACAAATTTTAGTGGGACTGGTTATAAATAGGAATAAAGAAAGCAAGTAAACAACATGAGAAAATTTCAAGGGGAAGTATTGTTTTGAAAAGTAGAATTTAAAGAATAGGGTGAGCCAGAATTTTGAAATAAAAGAGAAATTAGAGCATTTATGATTACTATTAAAGCAGAAGCATCTGGAATCCTACAAGAGAAAGGCTTAATTACGATGAGGCTTAATTACACAATGAAATGCGCTATAAAAAATTAAGTTAAATTGTGTAGCAAAGACCCAAGATATTAATTTTTCTTGAAACATGCTCCATTACATAAAGAAATGTAAAATGTGCCAAGATAAATAATAAAAACTAAGACAAAAGTCCATATGTTTATTATCAAAAGATCTGATTTAGCACATAATATGCACTAAGCATCCTTCTAAAGAAAGCTAAGAATATAACAGTGAACTGAACTGAAAATACCCCCAAGTAGCTCACATTTTAGTGAAAGAAGGTAGCCTAAAAACAAGATTAGTAAGTAAAGGATGTTATTTGTTATGCTATGAAGAAAAAGAAAGCAGGAAAGAATGGGAGAGGGGAAATTTTGAATAATTGGCTAAAGAAAATCTTTCAAAAAGCTGAAATTTGAGAAAAACCTACAGATATTGAAAGAATGAGTCATAGGAACAATTGAGAATGGGAAATTCGAAAAGTAAATATGTTTGGAATGTTTAAAGAAAATAAGATCAGTGTAACTAGATTAAGTGATCAAGGGGAGAATGGACTAGATAAAGTCAGAGAAAATGTTAGGAATATGGAGATTATGCAGGGCTACTTTTGACTATAACCTTGTGCCTGATAATAGGGCAACTATTGGAAAAGTAGTCAGATTTTGGTTAAATGCAGAAATTTTGAAGTAGAAGTAGTATAATTTGTTGCAGTATTTCACAGAAAGGATTAATAAGACTTCCTGGACTTGGAACTTGGACTTGGAAGCCACAAACTATGAGAGGACTTATAGGGAAGTGGTTAATCTTTCACCCAGGAGGCAAAATGTCAGCATTTATAATTTTACCCCAACCTCTAGATAAAACCTCTGGTAAAACTGGGTCATAATCATACTTTGAGCATTGTTATGAGGTTTAAATTGGTTGATAGGTGGATCTGTTCTATCCAAGACCCATGAAGACTTAATACTTAACCTATTGAATTTCATCCTCTCCCCAAAATGGAATATTAAACTCATCAATCTGGAGTTTCCTGGTTATCACTAATGAGGCAGCTTAAAAATTTTCTTCTAAGGGAAGGTGGCTTTGTTTGAAATAATCTTTCTTTTGTATTGCTAATAACTTTGTCTCACCCTCTTTCTGACTGTGAAAATCATCAGTTTTGTACAACTTCTTACAGCATCTTTCTATTTGTGATGCTGCCCAATTCCTTAATCTCTTAATAAAGTGTATTATATATTATATGTAATGTGTGTTAATATTTTTATAATACATCAGAATCTGTAATACAATAAGTTCTGGGGAAGAATGATTATTTGGGGGATGACTAAAAAGTTCATTCTGGAATATGTATGAGTTACTACTAGATATCTTCATTGAGATTCCTTGATAGCCTTTTCATATATAGTATCCAGATTTAGAATTCAAGGGAAATATCCAGACAAGAAAATTAATATAGAACATATAAATGTAGACACGGTAATGAAGAGAAGCTGAATTAAAAAAAAAAAAAGACTGAGACCTGAAGGTCTAAATGTATTTAGGGTGAAAAGATTAAGAAGAAACTATAGACAGCTTATGCAGACTTAAAAAGACCACCAGGGGTATACATAGCCTATAGTGATCTGCTGAATTAAATAATGCTACTGATCAAGTAAGCTGAAGACAAAAATATCTACTTGGATTTAACAATGTACTCCTCATTAATGTTCTAGATAAATGCTAGTGAAATATTGTAGTGGAGACAAAAACATACTGGAGTGGGCTTAAAAGTGAATCGGAGTAGAGAAATTAAGTGTATTGAATATAAATTTTTGTAAAAGTCTTTTTTAATATATAAAATAAAGTTTAGGCAATATTTGGAGAGAAAAGTAGAGCCATGGGCCTCCCTGGTGGCGCAGTGGGTTAAGCAACGCACTGTGAAGCAAACCGCAGCCACTGCAGCACGAGTTCGATCCCTGCTGCCGGCCAGGGAGGG
>JAGFMF010011683.1:534367-693744 GCA_019455555.1 Galemys pyrenaicus
ATTCATAGGAACATGGATGGAACTGGAAGCAATTATGCTGAGCGAAGTAAGTCAGAAGGCAAAAGAAAAATACCAGATGGTTCCTCCCTTAGGAGGAATATAAGAGAACCATATAAGGATTAAGGAAAGGAATAAGAACAATAATAATAATAATAACAGCAATAAAGACACAAAAACCAAAAATGAGGAGATAAGGACAAACTGGGACACTTGGTGGGTAGGGGAGGGGAAGGGTGGAGGGCAGAAGGGAGCACAGGGGACTGAGGTGATGGTGCACTGGTGATATGGTGATGGGGAATACATGGGGATTACAATTGATGTCAAATATATGTAAATTTAAAAAAATTATATTAATAAAAAAATCCTTAATATAACAAAGGTTTTATAGTCTTAGTATATATGACCCTTATTGGTTATTAAGAAAAAAACACCCTCATAAAAAATAACAGAACTAAAATTAAAAGAATTTTCCAAAAGTATTTTCTTAAGTAAAGTCATTATGATATGTTTGTTAATACATGGCTTTAGAATCAATACAAGCACATATTCTACTAATTACCCGCTAAGGGACCTTGAACAACTTCTATCATTTCTCTAAGCTACAACTACTTCATTTTAAAAGGATAAAAATGATGATATATTTCTTAACTTTATGGATGTGTTATGTTTAAGTAAGATAAAGGCTTAGTGCCAAGCATGAAGAAAACATTCTCTAAGTGTTAGCTGTGGGTCTTTTCATAGTAATTGTTTATATTATTCTCTCTATTATTAATAGCAATATTGATATTAAGTATCTTATTCATCTACTCTATAAAATGCATTACAAATGCAGTCAATCAATAAGGTTTTGTTAATTGAATAAATTGGTGTCCAATCCAATTGACAAGTGCATTATATTAAGCATTATCATTATCAAAGTCTATTCATTGTTCACCCAGAAATTGGTGGCCTTGAACCAAAGCACTATGTAATTGTGGCTAAAGAACTGCAGAATGAGGGCCACTCATAGGTTCAACTTGAATTGACAGCATAAACTATATGAAGTTAAAATAATAGGGCAATTATGCACTAATCATGTGGTAGTCATCAGAAACAGAAATTATTAAGAAGATAACATCTTGGATTCCTATCAATTGAAGTTCCCACAAAAACCAGAATTCCTCCATAACTGACTTCAATTAAAAACCAAAGAAAGAACACTTTACACATATAAATGGTTGATGGAACCAAGATGAAACAATGAAGTGCTCCCACATTGGAAGCAGAAAGAAGCTGTCCTTGTTCTCAGAGGTGAAGGGATGAGGGGGATGAATAGTGTTTCTAGTGCCCAGTGAGGGCTTTACCCTCATGCCAGCAAACAGGAGCTTTATTATTGAAGGGACACAGGCATTTATAGTGTTAGAGGAATGATATAGTGGGGAAGTATTTTGTCATTATTTTCCCCATCACTGAACCTAAGTGATAGCCAACCATCAAAGTTATTGCTGCTGCTCACAGACCAGGATCACAAAAGGCAGAGAATGAACCCAGGAGTGCCAATGTGTAGGGTTGAAGCCTCCGGTGAGAAAGAAGCATTGCAGAAACATTGCAGACATAGTGCCTAAAATATACAGTGTTTCCACTACAGTTTTCAATTTTACCACATTATTTTCATTTCTACAACTGTCACAGGTTATGGTATTTATTTTGTTATTTGGGAACTGTGAAGAATGGTGTGTTGAAATATCAGCAAATAGTGTCACTGGCCATAAAGTGTGGCTCATTAAAAGTTCATATTTACTTCAAATCTGAAGAGATTAGAATTTTATTGACCTTGTTTTTTAGACTCTTGAATAGTAATAGTGAATCTAGTCCTTGTCTGACATAGAATATCTTTGCTGTTAATCATATCATTTCAGTTTTAGGTCTTCTTGAATGTGACTAAAATATTAACATCCATTGAAGACAAACATCAGATACAATAACCTTTACATTTAGACATACTCTAAGCAATTCATGGGGAAAAATTTTCAGTTTCTATCTTTCCAGGGTAGACAACATAAAGACTGGACATGGGATCTATGTATTTATATCAGCATTCTATCCTCTTGGAATGTATGTAAGCAAATCAAGCCAGGCTGATAAAGTTTCTGAGTTTGTCTTAATGAGAGATAGAGAGGGAGAAGAGGGGAGAGAAGAATAAGACAAAGAGGAGAAAGGAGAGAGGGAGAAAAGGAAGGAAGGAGGGCGGAAAGGAGGAAGGGAGGGAGAAAGAGCAAGCGCATCAAAAACTATGGTGTGTTTAAATGTTTTCTAATTTATATTCTTGGATATATTCAATGATATTTTATATTCTTGACTAAAGTGGGTAATGACCATACACTCCACACACCACTGTCTAATATATGTTTAATTAATATTGCATAAAAGGCTTGCTGTGGTTTTTTATGCAAATAGGACCATAAGTATATCTGTAGGTTTTCCTTTCTTTTCTACTTTTCTCTTTTGGAGTTTTGCTCTCCTGAGGTACAAAACTGAGCAACAAAATTACCTTAAAGAGGGTTTATGAATTACAAAGGAGAATTCTTTATGTACCTTGTTTCCATATGAAAGTAGCAACATTTGTGCATAAATGGCTTCCATCATTTTTTTTTTTTTTTTTTTTTTATGAATTGGGGCTTAAGTGCTCACGATTGTCCTTGGTATTCAGTTTTTAGTCATTAAGTAGCCGTTGAAACAACAGGAGGAGAAAAAAGGAAACATTTTGTACCTGTGGTACACACTTGAACAACACAGTTTTAGGAAAATAGCTACACTCTTATTCTTTTATATGTATGAATTATGCAAGGACAGACAAGTGTGAATTGATGAAAAGGCAAATAATATATTTCTGAACCATTAATAGTCAAAGCCATACTCAATATTAAAAAATGCATTGATTTTCTTATTTGATTCTTGTGCACTCTCATATTTTGCCAATCTATATGGCTCTATTGACAGAATTAGGTTGCTCTGGATGGAGAAAAGAATAATTTTATTCTTAACTCTAGGATAATATGTCACCTCCTTTACCACATTATCCAATAAATACTCCAATGACTGAGAAAGAGGGGTATGATATATAGATTTTTAAAACTTGGCTATTTAGTGCTTTATTATTTTATATTGTAGACAAATGTGAAAGGCACAGGACAAGAGAGATGTTTCTTAAGAATGTTTGAAGACTATATCAGAGAAAAATCTAGGAATTTCACTATTTTTCTTTCTAGTATGGGCTGTAATATACTCCACTACACCAAATTGATGTTGAAACCCTAATACCCTGGTGTCTTAGGGTGTAACTATATTTGGAGAAGGAGGTAATGAATTTAACTGAGGTCATTCCCTGATGCAATATGCAATATGATTGTGATTCTTAGAAGAGATTTGAACATAAACATACACAGAAGAAATATGATTTGAAGACAAAGGGAGAAGATTATCTGCAAATCTCTCAGGAAAGCAACTGTCAAAATCTTGTCTTGACATTTCTAACCTTCTGAATTGTGAGACAATAAATTGCTGCCTTTTAAGTCATACAGTCTGTGGTATTTGTTAATAGCAGCCCTAGTTAACTAATACAGTCTCCAATTCCAGGTTACAAAAATGTGTATATAGATGAGTAAAAATATTCCCCTGCCTATTAGGGTTAATGGAAGAGAATATATTTCCTCCAGAATGCTAGACAGATCTTTATAACAACTCCTGCGCTCCTTATTCATATATTACAGATTCAGAAAGCATTTTCTTATTACTCAAACTATTATCACTGACCTATTATTTAGATTTGCCATGTAAAGTTGGCTATTTCTATTGTTATAGGTGGTAAAGGTACACATATCTATATGAAGTGACTTTAAGCATGATCTCTATGTCACATATTTTCCATCTAGATCCTGGTGCTTCTTTCAATTGCTTGAAACACACTTCAGTAAATGACTATGCCTCTAAATATGCTTCTTGAGAGCCTAAATTGAACTCTGCAAAACTGAAAGACTCTAACTCTATGTGATATGCATTTAGTAGCCACAGAACTAACAAATGAACAAATGTTTTTTCTATCAAGAAGCTCCCAAATGATCAAACGGGAAATACATTCTAGGTTTATACAGGGAATAATTGCTGTGATTGTTAAAGCACAGTCCTATTCCCTGAAGAAAATAATTTCTTCATTGCAGTCTATAGGGATACTAACTTGTTTTTTGACTTTTTTTCCACTCATGATCAACTTTTTAAATTTTATCACTTCTCTTTATTCTTCTTTATTATCACAACAAATACATCAGCTAAATCTATGTTATACTATTCCCAATTTCCAATCTCACTTAATTTTTTTTTCTCCAAACTAATTTAAATGAAGATGACAGTATGTGATAAGAAATGATGTTTTATTCTCTCAGTTGCAAATAATATAGGAGTTTCCTAGAATCATGTCACATTACCTAGGAAATGAAGCACAAATATTGAACTTTCAAATACTGTAACAAACCCATAGTAGAATCTTCCACCTCAAACCATGGAGATGACTGCCAAAGCACCCATGTGTACATAATAATGGACTAGTGACTATATTTCTATAGTGCTTTCTAAACTGTTGTTAAACTATGACAACTTAAAAATTAAGGAAAGATAAAGACACAGGCCAGCAGAGATAAATAATATGAAAATTAACTATTTAATTTTAATGAATGTAATTGAATATTAAAAAGACTCATCAGAAAATGGTGAATTTTTACCAACTTTTAGAAATTCAAGGGCTGAGAATAGAAAACAATGAAGGTAACATAATGCTTTTCATGTAGCAAAGATTCATTACTTAACATTTTTAGTTAGGCTTCCATAATGCATCTTTTACACATCTTAAATCTTGTATGTGTGGACTGTTTGAGTTTTGGCAGTCTATTATGAAATCAATCAGAAATTTGGGAGTATAAATTCTAGCTTATAACTAATGTTTTATCAGCATTTCCTTATCTTTGTTTCCATTCATGCTCTGCTCTTGTTTCACATTAACTTGAATACTGGGGCCTCCCTGGTGGTGCAGTGAGTTAAGCAATGCACTATGAAGCAAACTGCAGCCACTGCAGCACAAGTTTGATCCCTGCCACCAGCCAGGGAGGTGACCCACATGGCACAGTCCATCTCTTCTGCTTCACCCACTGCTCCCCTCAGCAGTGTATTTCAGTTAATCTGCTTGTACTGTTCTCCACTCTGTCTCTGGTGGATCCTCTCACCCTCCACACCTCTGGCTTGTACCCCAGTATCTTATATGCATAAATAAATAAATCTTTAACAAAATAACTTGAATACTAATGCTTCATACCAACTTTATGCTTTCAAACATCTAGAGGAACTGAGAGCAGAACAATAATTGTAGTAATACTAACACTAAAAAAATCATGATAGCTAACTTTTAAAGAAATTTTGATGGGTCTGTGGCTATGCAAATTCTTCTGAACACATTATCTTTTAATTTTCAGAAACCCTCCCAGTAACCTGCTTTAAATATGATAACAACTGAGCATCAGGCAGGAAATTTCTCAGATTCACACAAGTAATAAGAGAAGTACCATGGTTTGAAATAAATTACTTAATTCTAAATACAGTATATTTTCTCATTCCATAAAATTTGGCACTAGAAAATTTCAGGGAATAACACAACACATGGTAAAGCATTAGCTTATAAATTTAATGAAATAAACTAGTCATAACCAATAATAAAACCAGTTAATTAATCCCAAATGCTCTGTGTGATTGGTTGATGAAGAATTAGGTCTATGCTGAATTTCTTACACCTGTATAGCTATCAAACTCAGTTACATTTTGTTCTCTCAAGTTGACAACAAATAGATATGCTAGACTTCAAACACTAATTGTCTTAGGGGAAATCTTTTTGGTAGATAATTTTAATTGTTATGCTTTCTATTAAAATGCCAATTAAATTTAGTTTTTATCCTTTATTATTTAAAATAGGTATTGAATAATTTTGTTGCAAATATAAAACCTGGAAACCTTAAATGAAGGAAATTGCTTATGGAGTTCCTGCTTAATTAGTTCAGTCATTGACTGTCACTCTAAATTAGATAACTAAGTTTGTTACATTTGTAAAATATTACATTTGGTATGAACTTAGCAGTGACAGCCATTAATTTAATCTTATGACTACATTTCTGAACACTCTTATAAAAACTTGACTTTGTAAATATTTGTTTGACTCACATTTTAATTTCAGTATTATTATTTCTGTCAATTTATGGTTTATTCAAAATATTCTTTGATATTTGATTTCTTTTTACTTAAATGAACTTTAATGTCAGTGATTAGATATGTTATTTTGATCTTTATAAAGCAATCAAATATTTTATCAAAATCTACTCTTGGGGTGTTTACAACATTTCTGTCTACCTACTTTGATTTCTGTTTCATATGATCTTTACTTTTATGTCTTTTTTTATGTGAGCTAGATTAAAATCTGAGCTGATAAACTCTCGAACTTTCACTCTTTAGTTTAATTTAGCTTTATTGTATAATATGGCTATAACTCAAATTCTAGCTCTAAAATGGGTTAAAAGTAACTCATATTAGGAAATATAAAAATCACCCTTTTATATTTTTTTTTTATTTATATATTTTTGACATTGATTGTGGTCCCCATGGATTTCCCACCACCATTTCATCAGTGCACCATCACCTCAGCGATGCTCTGTGCTCTTTCTGTTCTCAACCTATTCCCTGCCCACCCCCCATGAAATGTCTTGTCTTTTTGTTATTGTTGTGTTTTGTTTTGTTCTTGTTTATTTTATAATTATTATTGCTATTATTCATTTCCTTGGTCACTTATTTGGTTCCCTTATACTCCTCCTAGGGGTAGAACCATCTGGTTTTTTCTTTTGCCTTCTGACTTACTTTGCTCAGCATAATCGCTTCCAGTTCCATCCATGTTTCTATGAATGACTCTAGTTTATCTTTTGTGATGGCTGAATATTTTTCCATTGTGTATATGTTACCACATTGTCTTAATGCAATCATCTGTCTTTGGGCATTTGGGTTGTTTCCAGGTCTTACCTATAATAAATTTTGCTGCAATAAACATAGGGGTGCAAGTATTCTTTCATATCAGTGTTTTTGTGTCTTTTGTGCATATTCCTAGGAGTGGGATTGTTGGATCATATAGGAGTTCCATTTTTTGCAGTTTGAGGAATTGCCAAACTGCTTTCCATAGTAGTTGGACCAGCTTACATTCCTACCAGCAGCATAGTAGAGTTCTTTCTTTTCCATTCCTCACCAACATTTGTTGTTGCTACTTTTTTTTTGGTATGTGCCATTCTCACTGGTGTGAGGTGGTATCTCATAGTGGTTTTGGCCCACCGACTGGGAGAAATTCTTTGCACACAACACTACTGACAAGGAACTTATCATAAAGATCACTAAACAAAAACAAAGTAAACAATCCAGTCAAAAAATGAACAGAAGAGCTAAAAAGACATTTCTCCAAAGAGGAAATGCTAATGGTCAACAGACCAAAAGGCACATGAAAAAATGCTCAACATCTCTGGTAATCAGAGATATGCAAATCAAAACCCTTTTATGTTTTTTGATCTTTGCATTTCATTGTCAGAATAGGGGATAAGAAGATTACTTTTAAAATTTAAACTGATGTTTTTTTTTTTATGAAAAGACAAAGAAGAGCTAGGGTAATGTCTTGACTATCTTATAAAGACATAATTGGAGTTTTAAGAACATTCTTTTTAATAAAACCAAATAAAAATAATTCTGTTATGAATCTTCCATTTCAAAATAGAATAAACATCAATATATATATATGAATTCTGAGGGATTAAACTCATTAAAGAGTAAGCCTCTGGATAATCTGAATTATGGAAAAATCATAGGTTTGTGGGAAAAGCATTCTAAATGAATTAAATTTTTATTACAATAATTAATACTAAAAGGTGCTCTATATAGAACCTGCAAATCACAGTTTAAATAAACATGCACAACTTTATAGTGTCACAAAGTTGGACAACTTTGTGATATGAAGTACATGTTAAGGAATATATTTTAATATTTAAATAGCTTTATTTCTCTTTGCTACATTTGAAGGGCACAGAAAAATGAAAAGATCAGGGTGACAGTACATTCTGGAAATTCTGGTTTCACAGGTCTACTCCTTTTCTGGGCATGTACCAGACTACATTTCCCAGACTGCCTGGCAACTGATAGGTGACTAGTCCTAACTAATATGTTTAGATGCTAGTGATGGGTATCATTTCTGGGTTGAAGTGATTAAGATCAACTCCTGTTATTCCCTCATCTGAGAGCCTGAGGCTAGAATATATAGCCCTGAAACATTAAAGGATGGCAGGGCCACCAGATGAGAGGTGCAGTGTTTGCACAGATGATGTTATATGAAGAACGAACCCTATCCTGCTACCACTATCCAATTCTGCATTGACTTTGACATGAGTGAGAAAGGTTAAGTCACTGAAATGTGGAAATTATTGATGTAGCAGTAGGAGTACCCTGAGTTACAATCAAAAATACATAGGAAGACAGTAGGACAGACCAATCAGTTAACAAAACATACAAACAAACAAACCCCCAAAACCAAACACATGCTGGAGTAAGGACAGACACCCAAGGCTAAATTAAACAATTAAACAGAGAAATAAACAAAGCAAAACTGAGACCTAAAATTGATAAAGCAGATTTGAATTAAAGAGACAAAACCAACACAACCAAATTTATATGGTCCCTCAAAAGACATTTACAGATATTGGAGATGATGTCAACAATGAAAATTTATTATATTAAAATTTACTGCAAAAATTACATGTTTTAAGATAATGATGGCAAAAATAAAAATGGATAATTTTACAGTATTACAATTTTTAAAAAGAAAACAAAATAAAGAACAAATGCAAATTCCATTTTCTAATAATATTTGTATACAAATACTGCAGAGCTTCAATTAGAGAATACAGTAGGAAGCTTTTTATTGCTACCTATTTCCCTGCTGTCAAGCCTTTCCTTCATTCATTCTCTAGAGAAACTTAGTTTAAAAAAAAACTGGCTAAAAATCTTGAAACATTATAGGAAAAAATAAAGTTGCAAGAAATAAAAGAGAGAAACATTTTAAGCTTTATTTTTTTGTTCACAAAAGTAAAATAAAGTCACACTTTAAGCATGCTACAAGCAAATTTGCAAATCTGATATTAGGACTAATCATTGCAATACTATTTTTACTTCCCTTTCCTCTTCTCCTTTTCTCCCCATCCCTGCTCTCTCCCTCCCCCTTTCTCTCCTTCCCTCCACCTCTCTCTCTCTCTCTCTCTCACACACATTCTTCCAAAATATCTAGAAATGGGTTTGCCATGTTAAAGTTAAAACTATTATGGGACATATTTATGCTTTCTTTCTGCTTTTTAAATTTTTTTCTGTTTGATTTTCTATAAAAATTATCAATGTCTTTCTAATTATCTGATGCTTGCTTTCTACTTGCTGTTTTAATTCTCATTTTCTACCAGGATCCCAGAATACAAACTAGTTTGAATGTTGAGATAGAATCAGAGTCAGACACCACTGGGTTCATTCTGAAAACCTTTTCCATCAAGCAGGGGGGTTTAACTTTGCTTATAAACACTGTCCCTCCCTTACTTCTTACAGAGTGCCCTAAAGCATAGATTGAAAGGCCGGATTTTCTTTCCTCCTTCTTCCTTTATGCATTCCAAAAATACTTCTTCTTTTTTAAAGTATTTTTTAAAATACTTTTTTTTTTAAAGATTCATTTATTTATGCATACAAGCATAAAGGTGGTGCCAGAGGTGCCGGGAGGTGAGAGAATCCACCAGACAGACCAGGGGCAGAACAGGCAGATGGACTGAAACACACTTCTGAGGGGAGCAGGGAGTCAGGCAGGAGAGGTCTGCCTGCACCATGTGAGTCACCTCCCAGGTCTGCAGCAGGGAACTTGTGCTGCAGTGTCTGCGGTTTGCTTAATGATGCATTGCTTAACCCACTGTGCCACCAGCCACCAGGGAGGGCCCTGAGGGTTCTTTTATTAACCCTGGACTTAAACTCTAGAATTATAAACTCTAGAAATGAAACAGTTAAGACAGACTGAAGAATAAAAATATATATGGAATGAGTATCTGCCATAGACTAAGTCAATATTTGTTCTAAATAAAGATATTCTAAATTAATGTATTCATTTTTTGTTTTATAGATCTATCTTTAACTACAAAAACATTTGTCATATTTAAGATCATTAACATGCTCAGTGGAGACATTTCTTATTAAAAATTATGAACAATTAATAGAATATTTTTGAGTTTGACATTTTTATTTATGTCATTTGTTACAGGAATCTCCCATCAACTGTGGATGTGCCATGAAAAGTGGAGTATGAAATTTGTGCCTAATACATTTGATCCAATGTTGCATTTTTACCCAACAATCAAAGCAGTAGAGCTATATATATAATAGAATATTCTATTTGGTCAATCGTGAACAAAGATATCACTGAAACAGCTGAATTTGTCATAATTATTAAATAGCCCATGTCAAAACAGACCTATTAGTCTTACTGTTCATCATCTTCTCTGGAATTACTATTGTGATTATTTTAAACTTTAAAACTTTGATTCCATGTCATTTAACTATCTGAAGAAAATAAAAAATATTCTTATTGTTGCTTTATAAATCCTTGCTCTCACACTGTAACAGAGGTATAAATTATGGATGGACAAGATTTGCAATGTATATTGTTATACATAGTTTATAAATTAATGGTTAATTTCATTTAATGATTTATATGAGTGCATCACTTTCAAATAACATTCTTGTCTATACTATAAAGTGAAAGAATATAGTAAAGTTTTCTTTCAGGTTAATAGTGAAAGTTTTGAGAGAAAGAAGTATTACATACTTTTCCGCCCAAAATTCTTTTTTTTTTTTTAAGAGATTTATTTATTTATCATACAAGAGCTGGGGAACAGGCCAGAATCACAGGAGGCGCAAGGATTCACCAGAGATAGAGTGGGGAGCAGAACAGGCAGACCACTGAAATACACTGCTGAGGGGAGCAGCGGGTGAGGCGGGGAGGTCTGCTTCACTATGTGGGTCCCTTCCCTGGCTGGGGATCAAACTCGAGCTGCTGTGCAGTGGATGCTTCACAGAGTGCCGCTCAACCCACTGCGGGAGGTCCCTTTCCCCCCAAATGTAGATTATTAAATAAGTGTTCAGTTATTCAAGATGTTTTCCTCCTGGATTAGTCTAGTTGCATAATAAACTCCCACATTTCACTTGACTTTTAAAGTAATTTTGAAATAATGCCAATATAATATAAACTTATTTTTAATTCAATTTAACACTGAAGGGGTTTTTCAGAATTACTTGGCCCACACTGTTTGTACAAAACATGCAGAAAGTCAAAACCAGAATTTTATTGGCTCTGTAGTAAAAGATCCTATAGTATTTATAAATGAACAACCATAATTTGGCATCATGACCATTGCATGTCAGTCTGTTCCAAGACTAGTCACTTACACCTCATTCAGAAAAGAGAAAAACATTCATCTTGGGTGTTTCTTGGGCAATAAATGAATCTTCTTCCCCTGGTGTTGTGCTTCCTTTTCTAAAAGAAAGATCTTCTGCTCAGTAAGTAGACTAACTATATTGAAACAATGAGTGTTCAGAGAACTTCAAAACTTAATACAAGTATTAGGCTCTCAAAACATACATTACAAATAACTAAACCATCTGATAATGATTTTGAGATCAAATTTCTTTAAGGGAACTAAAGAAAAAATAATGGTTTTTTTTAGTTTTAATAATTATCACAATATAATTTTCTGACATTATTACATGACTACTTTTCTAAGAATTCTTTCAGATTTATGAAATTTATGTACAAAAGACAACAGTACAAGTTAGATTACATGATATATACATATAAGTTCTATGTAATTATCTCCAAATACCTAAATACTTTTCCCCTAAAGATTTATTTTTTATTTATTTATGCAGATAGGAACTGGAGTGTAGGCCCGATTTGGGGGGAGGAGAGTTGGGAGGTGAGAGGATTCATCAGAGACAGAGTTGGGTCAGCTCCCTGGCCTGGCAGTGAACTCATGTTGCAGTGGCTGGTGATAGCTTGATAGTGCTGAGACTCATTCATTGTGCCACCAGGGGGGCACCTAAACTACTTTTTAAAAGACAGTTTCCTTAATAAAATGATCATAATTAAGTCATGGCACACATAGTAATACATCATGTTTTGATATCTAGTAAATTAATATATACTGTTATATTTCCAAACTTCAAAGATCACACAGGATGAAAGTGCTTACAAACTGACTCAATATAATTTTAAGTTTTATTTTAAAGCTATTTTTAAAATATTGTTATTCTCCTTTTTTCCATAAAACTATGTCATTAAAGGTTTCATATATCAAAAGAAGAAATGTTCTTTATATAACTATCTAGAATTTACTAGGGTTCTAAATATTCTTGGATATAATTTGGAAAATTTTGAAATAAAGTTCTTTGAGTTGAGAATGGAATACTATTTTGTAATTTATTAGTTACTTGTCTTAAATTCAAGCTTTTCAAGTAAGAATAGTCTAATTTGACAGTGTTAAAATACTCTGTGTATTTGATATGTTTTTAAAAATACTAATACCATATGGATGTATATGTACTACATATTTACTATCAGTATTAAATATCTTTGCATTTCAGTTAAATTACAAAAATATGCATTGTGATTTTGAGAAGAAATTATTATAAATAATATGATAATATGAGTATTATATATTTTTTTACAAATATATTATAAGATTACAAATCATTTTACAATTTGTGTAGTTGCTTTGCCATTGTTTCTTTGTATTTTAATGTCATTGCCTTTCACATTTTGGGAACAGGTCTTAGAGAAACATAGAATATGCCAAAAAAACAAGATGCGAAAAAACAGTGGGCATCTTGACAATAAAGGGGTGAGGGGACAGGTGGCCTTTCTGGGACAATCAAGCCTCTTTTACCATGAACTGCAAAACTCAAGTTACACCACAATGCTGAAAAAAAAGATGGAATCATAGAATGTCAAATGTCAGGGAGAAAGGGTAAGGAATGGTTTCCTGTGAGATAACCTGTGAGATTTTATGAAAACTATAAGATATTATTTAATTCATAAAATCTCATTTTTATTGATTTAGATCAAATGAAAAAATTTGATCTATATATGCCATGGTAAAATATGGCTAATACCATTACACATTAACTCTAAACCTTGAGAAATGATTTCATTGTAGCAGTGGTAGTGGTTTTTGGGCATGTTTTATTGATTTTATTTATTTATTTATCCCATGGAATATGTCACAAAGGAGTATGTCACATTTGTACCTACCAATAATTGATTCAAATGTAGTATGAGAAACTGACAAGATGAAATATAACTTTTAATTTTTAAAATTATTTTTATTTCTTATTATTTATTCTTAAATTATTTAAATTATTGTATAAATATGTGATAAAACAACATTTCTTTATTTCAAACAAACAAAATTGTATAGATTTATTACTACAAAATATTAGAAGAGAATAATAGCAGTGAACATTCACATTTCTACAGCTTGTTATATTGGCGTCCGTAAAAAAATTAAGCTTTGACTTTTAATAAACTAATAAGCTATTCACAAAATGGACTTTTAGTGTTTGGGTGAATAAATATTTTCCTCCAGCTTTTGTTTCAGGGAAAAACTCAGAAATTTATTGCAAAGATACTTAAAATATGCATACATCATGTATATTTAAAGTGTTGTGAGCTTTGTGTAAACTACTTCGACATAAAATGCCCGTGTCAAGGTTTAAGGTAAATTGTTGGTATAGAGTGACAACTATTTTGAGTTCTGCAAATATGTACTGTGTGTCTGAGCTCAACTTTTGATCTAGTTTTTCTATACAAGTTGCATTTAACATCTTTGATCTTCGAGTTAGTGATCTAATCTGCTGTATAACTTAGCTTTTATTGATCTGTTCTCATGCTAAGCAAATCAAGTCTCACTTTTATGGGGTAGATTGAAAAAGATAGTAAAACTGCCTCTGAAAGAGCAGTTTAAGTCTGTGCAATAACAGTGAAAGCAAGAGATAAGACTTTTATTACACTGCCAAACTTCACATGAACTCAAAGTGTCATTAAATAGGTATGTGTCATTTGCCACAGATATTTATTTCACTAGAGAGCATGTTTACCACCCATTTGGAAGCAATGTAGTATATTTTCTACTGTCATAGAATATATTGCTTGCCCAGGTACCTACATTTATAGTGACGTTCAATGCATAATATAACATCCTTGTTGAATGAATTATTTATTCTGATTGAGCACTGTTGGCATCTCCTTATTTCTTTTTCTTTTCAATGTAGTGTCAAGAATAGTAGAAAGGAGGTTTATGTTGGGTTGCTTTTGCAATGTTTGCTTTTTAAAAACTATGTCCAGGAGAATAAAAAGCCAATAATATTATTTGACTACCTTCATCTGTCCCCTATAATGTTATTCCTGCTGTTCCAAATGATATTTTATCACAAAGGTGATGCAAAAATTGAAGCTCAACTAACAAATATTGACAGATTGTAAATCGTACTCTAAAGGATATGTTTTCTGTTAAAGCTGGAATAAAAAAAAATTTTGGAAAACAAGGCTGCAGAAATGGTGACAGTTTGAAGATATGTTAGAACTGCAAATAATACCAACAAATACATGTTTATATAGAACTTATGTCTCTACTTATGAATGTACTCTTAAATTATAATACAATATTAACAAATAATAAATACATCATCATAAAAACCTATTATCGTACAGAGTACAACACAAATGGAAAATTATGAAGAAAACAACTTTTGTGATAATTCCAAAACTTAAAGAAAATCATCATAAGAAATTTAACATTTCAATTTCTATTAATTACCTTAGATTTTGAAATATCTTATTTAAAAAATAAAATGCTGAGATTAATAAAGATATTAAATATTTGTCTTACTTTTCCAGTTTAATATTTACTTTTTTAAGTTTATAGATTTTTTTTAAAAAGCTTTATAATGTCCTATCATATAGATGCTACAATTTACTTTCATTTATCTAATGTTAAACATTAGTTTTTTTTTTTAAGTTAAATCCTGCTACAATAAACATTTGTGTCAAAATCTTTTACTGCACTTAAAGATTTTACTTTAGATTTTTAAGAATGAAATTAATGGACTGAAGAGTACAAACATTTTGATATGTATTGCCAAATTTAGTTCCAGAAAAGTTACATAAATTTTAGTACCTTCAAGTCTTTTGTGACTGAAGTTCTGACTGACTTTATCGTCCTTCTGTTAAAAGTAATGAGCTAAGACTTTCCTGATTTGATAAGCAAAAGAAAGCATTTTATTTTTAGTTAACATTTTACATTGGTATTAAGCTGAATACTTTTATATTTTTATAGTATTAAGTTGAATATTAGTATTATAGTTGTATGACTTTTTATGAATTATTTTGTTATCTTCTGGAATTTCAGCAGAAATTTTAAGATTTTTTTGTTATCAAGTTTGTTTCAAATTTTTTTTCTTATTTATATTCACCATTAACTTTAGACATTTTTTGGTTTGATAATCAGGACTATATTTGTAATGAATAACAAGGTATTTTCCTTTGTTTTTAAAACATTCAGAATTATCAAATATTCTTCAACCCAAAAAGTAATGATGTTATTCTATTTTTTAGCTCTTTTTTAAAATTTATCCTCAAGGATAATGCAAGGCTTTTTCAATTAATTAGTTAAATTTTAATTGAGGTAATATTTGCAAGGCTTTTTCAGTTAATTAGTTAATTTTTAATTGAGGTAATATTTGGATACCTCCATTAGGTATAGCCACCATAGCACTTTTGACCTTAAGTTACTTGATGCAATTACATTTTTTTTGATAGTATAGTATATCAGTTTAAATTTCCTTGGATATTCAAAGGCCTTACCAAATAGTTGGTGTCATTCATTAAAAGATATTAACAGTAGTTCATTTATAAGAGGGTTATAATTACAGTTGACATATGATTTGTCAACAATTACTTTTCCATTTATTGTTACATCAAAAAATTTCCATTGCTTTGTGTTTTTCAAAACTTTCAACTTTAGAGCCTGTAATGTATTTCTTGTAGATGTAAAGGATATGTAATAATTCAGTGGAATCTTATGTCTAGACATTTACATAGCTTTTGACTTTTCAGCAACATAAAAAGTGCTGACATTAATATTTTCTAAATGAACTTTTTTTTTCTCATTTTGCACTAAAGTTATACACTTGATTGCCAGAGATAGTATAAAGTATATGAACTTCCACTTAGTATTTAAAACATGTTGACAAATGAACATGCATACATAGCAATGTATAATGGCAAATATATATATGTAATATTATTTATAGTGTAACTAAATATTCAGTTTCACTGCAACTTCCCTTTTTTTCCCCATTGATTGGATGAGCAAAACCTCATGATTCATTTTATTGTTTTCAGTTAGTACTGATGAAGGTTAATATTTTTTGCACACTTTTTGCCACTGTTTATCTTTTGTAAAATATATGATCTTCTTAGTGATTTTATTTTTTGTTTTATAAATTATGTAATTTATTTTATATTTTAAAAATTATGTAATCATTTTAAATGTAATTTAGCTATTAATTTAAATTGTAGTAGTTGCTATATATTCATTTTATTTTGATTATTTATGTAAATGTGTTTATTTTTGAACTATCCAATATCATTTAAACAGACTACCTCATGCTCCCAAAAAGTTTAGATAAACTTTTTTCATCTGTGTCATAGCTTATTTTTAAACTATCACTTTAAACTATTTTAATGTGTTATTAAAGGTCAATTACTGCACAATTTTTTTTTACTTGAATAAAATTCAATAACTTTCAAAGTCCTTTAATAAGAAAGTGATAATTTCATTTGATCTTTGTTATTAATTTGACAGCAACAAGTAGAACCCAAATTCAGTGAAACAAGATTAAAATATTATTTTATATCCAACTCAAGGTAGCTTAACATTTTTAAAAATATACATTTATAGTTCACATAACTAGAAAGTCTAAAATGCTGGACCTAATACTCCAATGCTAATTTCTAGCTGTGTATGAACTCTGCATCCTGATTTTTTCTTGCTATCTTTCCAATCTCATAGCTAGCCCAGACTGGTGACTGTTCTAGAGAAAGTAGTACACCCACAGGAAGCCAGAGTAAAAGAGTCTACCCCCATGATAGAAAGGGCAGACCACCTAATCAAGACTCAGATAGATAAGGTGATTCTGGTAACCCACATCAAGATGTTTACTTCCATCCAAAACCTCATGACAGGGATCATTACATTTTTTCACGACTCTGTGTTAAATTTAGATGTTTACTACTTTTCTCTCAGGTTGCTGCTAAAATCATTGGTAAGTTCTACATCACTGATGTGTCTTCAAAAACAGAAACCCAATTCAGAGTTCAGTGTTAAGGTTGTTTGAACAGAAGTAACCTTGAATATAATTTTGGTGTTTCTACTTAATGACAGTAAATTGAAACACTTTTATTTTAGAAGTTCAAGAGAAGCTTTGCCAAAATATCTTAGAGTTTTTCCACAGAATCTATGTCAATATATTAAGACATTGAAATGGATCTCTCCTATGTAATCAAAAACATCTACTATGTAAATCAATCTGAATAATTTTTCCCTGTCAAATATTTCATGTTCTTAAAGAATTTCAAATGTAATCAAAGTAATTTTAGACTTACTTTTGTAAAGAAAAGAATGCTGTTAACCAGTTGTAAAAATGATATTTTATTGAACTGACTTACCAGATATACAACCAAAGGAAGTAGCACTAGCTAAGCTGAGGAAAAGCAGTTGTTAATGAGAAATGAAATTGCTATCAATTACTCCCCAACCTTTCTGCTTCAAAATATTTAGGATGTCATAAACACTGGAGTAGGTTGACAGAGGTATTGCTTGGTATTGCTGCCTATTATAAAAAATGTCTATAGGGCCTCCCTGGTGGCGCGGCGGGTTAAGCAACACACTATGAAGCAAACCACAACTACTGCAGCATGAGTTCGATCCCTGCTGCAGGCCAGGGAGGGGACCCACATGACGCAGCAGACCTCTCCTGCTGTGCCCACTGCTGCCCTCAGCAGTGTGTTTCAGTCAGTCTGCCTGTTCTGCTCCCCACTGTCTGGTGAATCCTTTCACCTCCCTGGACTCTGGCCTGTACCCCAGCTCTTGTATGCATAAATAAATATATCTTAAAAAAAAATAAACTCTTTAAAAAAATGTCTATAATTCTGCCTTCTTGCCATAAAAATCAAAATTATTTCCCTACCTTCTGACTCTAGATTGGCCATGAGGCTTATTTTGGCCAAGGAAATTAGGTAAATAAACAGAGGTTTGAAAGTCCATTGGATCCTTTTGTTTGCTTTTCAAAACCTGCTGAAGGGGCCTCCCTAGGCAGTGGGTTAAGCAACATACAATGAAGCAAACTGCAGTCACTGCAACACTATTTCGATCCCTGCCTCCAGCCAGGGAGGGGACTCACATGGCGCGGGCAGACCTCTCCTGCCTGGCCTGCTGCTGCCCTCGGCAGTGTTAATCCGTCAGTCTGCCTGTTCTGCTCCCCACTCTGGTGAATCCTCTCACCTCCCTGGACTCTGCCCTGTACCCCAGCTCTTGTGTGCATAAATAAATAAGTCTTTAAAAAACAAACAAAAAAAACCTGCTGACACTGTGGAAGTATGCACCGTCTACTCTGCTAGATTATGAGAGCTGCATGGCCCATTTATCACTGTTATCACAGTTAATAGTTGCACTGTTCCTACATAAGAAGGTAAGGCTATCTTAGATTGTCCAAACCCTAGTTTAACTGCCAGCTTACTGTAGAAACATGAGAGAGTTCAACTAAGATGAGCTGAGTCTAGCACAAACTGGCAGAATCACCCAACTGTTCTGAAGATTCATGAGCTCAGTAAATGTTAGAGGCATTAAGCTCCTGCATTTTTGGTGTATTGGTACATACACTTATTAGATAGCTGATAGAATTCAACCTTTTCTAAGTAGCAATCAAGAGAGATTGGAATAACTTTTCAATCATGACTTACTTCTTTTTTTTAATCAATGAACAAGCACCCTTACAAAAAATAACAGCACACAATTCACACATTCTGTTATTTCCTGTATAGATGTATGAAATAGAAACAAGATAACATTACCAATGACTATATTGGATAATATAATAACTACATCCTCATCTGACAGAGAGTAGAACTCTAAAAAATGGGGAAGCGATGTGAATTTTGAAAGGGCAAGATAGCAATGTTTAAATAACAAATGTTTGGGGGCCTTCCCTGGTGGTGCAATGGGTTAAGCAATGCACTATGAAACAAACCACAGCCACTGCAGCACGTGTTCAATCCTGTCTCACGCTGGGGAGCTGACCCACAAGGCATGGCAGACCTTTCTTGCCTTGCCCTCTGCTCCCCTCAGTAGTGTATTTCAGTAGATCTGCCTGTTCTATGCTCTGCTCTGTTTCTGGTGAATCTCCTTACCCCCCACACTTCTGGCATGTACCCCAGTTCTTGTATGCATAAATAAATAAATCTTTTTAAAAAAAGAATACATGTTTGATAAAGCCATGTTACATGCCTATGAACTATACCAAAGACTAAATGATTGTTTGTTGAATTTTGATATATGTACATATTCTATCTCAGAGATTCTCAAATAGGGCTGACTTTGCCTTTAGAGAACAGTAGAAAATGACTGGAGAACATTTTAGTTGCTTTAACTAAAAAATTTCTAATGGCATCCAGTAGATGGTATCTTATAACATTCTATAATTTCCAGAAACATTCTTAAATAGTTAACAGTATGGAAGACATCTATCCACAAGAAAAACTTATCTAGTCTAAATAATCAATAGTATCAAAGTTATGAAACATTGTTTTTTCTCTCTGAATATAAATATCTGTTTTAGGTGTACTCAAATGTATTTTATAGTCACATAAACATGTATGCAGTTCTAAAAATACCCTGCCCTTTCCATGTAAAATAATGTTCTAGTACTAGCTATCTTCTTTCCCATGTTTATTTTTTGCATATATATACAAATGAAATATTTTTATATGTATGAAATGTTGTTTATATTTGTCTCTCTTTCTTAAATGTAAATTTCATGAGATAAGTTATTTCAGAAGCTTATTCAGCTCTGGCATTTTCAGTAACTTGCCCAGTATCAACATTTAGTAGGGATTCAAAAAAGAAATGAATGTGCAAATCTTTAATAATATTCCATGATTTTCATAGATGTTTTTATTTGCTTTAGCTTCTATTTTGGATGATTTTTAAAAGTAGTAATAATAGAAAATACTTAAGTGCTTTTCTGATTATTGTGTCACTGAACTCTGGAGTAAGAATGACAAATACAGAAAATACTGACCTTCGATTTTGTATAAAGCTTACAAACCTAAAGTATATTTTAGTGACTTCATTTTATTATGACTGTTATTAAATATCTAGATCCATGTTATATCTACTGCATTAGTGTAGATTAAATACATAGTATTCCTGTAATGTGTGTCCATATTCATTTGTGAGAGTGTGTGTGAGAGAGAGAAAGAGGGGAAAGAGAATAAAAACAGCTGAGTAACTTTAGTAAAAGAAGTTATTTCTAGTAAAATTGGTTAAGGAAAGTTTAGATTATACTGCACTCCTGAAATGGCACCGACTTAACTAAATATGCTCTTGAAAGTAACATAAAAAGAGAAAAAACTAAAAGATTAATAAAAATAACCCTAAATAGAGATATGGAAGAAAAAAATAATCATATTTAATAGATAGGTGTAGTCATTTACTCACTACAAATGTTGACATTGAGAGGAAAGGATCACACCTGTTTCAAAGTCTTATTTTCAATCTAACTCATATAAATCAAGTGGAAATTGAAATGATAAAGCAGCCAAAAAACAAAAGTGAAATTACAGAAGGCTATTTTACCCACATTGTCCTTTTGTTAATCTCATCTGGATCAAGGAAATGAGAAGTTTTCAAAGAACCTTTGATGTTACTTATAACTTTCCCTTTAAAACATTGATATTGTAAGTATATTACTGAGGCCCAGAATCTTTTGTGACATGCCCAAACCACGTTGCTAGTTAAAAATTTCTGATTTATTAAACCCTTACTTCATCAAATAATACCATGAAATATGTTCTAAAGTCCAAATATTATTTAAGAATAAATAAGAGCAGGGGCCTCCCTGGTTAATGTGCAGTACTATGAGGCCTGCACACAGCCACAGCAGCATGAGTTAGAGCCCTGGCCAGGGAGATGACCCACAAGGCATGGCGGCAGACCTCTCCTGTCTCACCAGCTGCTCTCCTGTTTCAGTTGATCAGACTTTTCTGCTTCCCACTCTGTCTCTGGTGATTCCCATAACCTCCTCCTCCTCCCTCCATAACCTCCCCTGTCCCCCCCCCCCCCCACCTCTGGCCTGTAAACTAGTTCTTGTATGCATAAATAAATAAATCTTAAAAAAAAAGAAATAAGACCAAAGTTAAGTAAGCAATAATACAAAATGGATTTATTGATGAGTGTTAAGTATTTCCATGAATATCTAGAGAAACTTTTTCTTTTAATATGCCAACTTTGAGTAAAATGATCACAACTACTTCTCAGAACAAAATTCTAATTTTTTGCCTCATTTTTAAAAGTCTTTTAAAAAATACTTTATTCTGTATTAGTGTGGATAGAAGAAACATATAGAATAAGAAACTGACTCTGAGAAACATCTGTTTGCTAGAAACAAACAAAAAACAAATAAACAAAACACCCTCCATTAACTACTGTAATCAAACTGATAACCTCTTCATTTCAATTATTATAACCCTAAGAAGCAGGAGCCAATCAGAATATATATGTAAATAAAAGCGTTTCTTTGTGTGTTTGTTTGTTTAGCCCCTCCTTGGGGTGGGTTTGGGATTAGGGGCTGGGTTAGAGTTTAGAAATGGAACTATATAGGAAAGAAGACAGATTAAGATGCCATAGTTCCACCAGAAGCAAAATGAATGCTACATCCTACCTGAATACTTGGAGGTGATACGTAAAGGAACGTTTCAGGGTTTTGAAATGATTGTTGATAGCCATACTTACTTCAGAGACTTCATGAACAGCTCACTGAGATGACTGCTCAGGCTCAGGAGGAAAGCTTCCCAATGAAGTCTACCAAAGCAATGTTAGGGACAGCCACATGCTGAAAGTTTTGTCAGAGAAGTAACACAGGAGCAATTTGATGAGACTCACAACTTTTGATTTAATTGTAACTTAATTCTGCTGGTTTTCTGATTTTGTTACAGGGTAACTTTAATATAAAATGGGATTGCCTGACTGGGTCGTCACTTGCCTGCTTAAAAAGCACTTATAATGCCTTAACTGTAGGCACACACAACAAAGGTTAATAAAGGGTTTTATTTTACAAAAGAAGGGGAAATAAAGTAGTGAATAACACAAAGAGAAGAGAGGGATACAAATCTGTAAATGTTTCACTAGTTTTTCTGAGTTGGAACCCAATAGCTCTCTGAGAGCTGGCTCCAAATGAAGAGTGCTCCCAAGGCTCACATGTCTGGTTTTATACCCAGCCTGGCTGCTTAACTCCACTCTTAGGTCCCAGTGATCCACTCCTCGATAATGACCTTATAGGATTTGTGGTTCTTGTATATTGTTGATCTGGAGTAGGGGTTGGAGTTCATAAACCTATCAGTGTGATCCATTCTGGATGACCTTTCCCCCTAACAATTTTACAGTCAGAATTCTTACTGCCCAGTAACACAACTTTGAAGTGGGTTATCTACAGAAAATTATTCTGTTTTTCTATTACCAATACCCAGAAATTATTTACTCTCTTCAAGATGGAATAGAGTCCACCATGCCATAGAATTTTCAGGTACCTCCAGATCATATAGTTAAGAACACAGATATTGTTTAAATACAACTGTATTAAGAGTAATAATTAAAAATAAATAAATCTTATCAATGTATTCATATATACCAAGTAGCCATACACTAAATCCCATTAAGGTAGATTTTGTGGGAATTGTTGCAATATATCTAAGATATAATTTCTAGAGATATTCACCAAGAGAAAAGGACATGCAGACCCAGAAACCATGAATACACAATAGGCTCTAAAATATCTTAACACATGAGCTCCAGCTAAATATTTTCTTCAATCGGAGAGAAATAAGTGAAGGGTTTGGTCCTTTGCTCCAAGGCTGACCCTACATTCACCAGTGAAATTATCTCACAGGATGTTGCAAATCTCTACACACAAGAAACAACCCTGCTTCTTACTGGGTGGATTAAAGTGCTATATATGTAGCTTTACATTGCTATTTAAGAGTTCTTTTTCTTCTTCTTCTTTTTTTTTCCTCTTAAAAAAGTGTGTGGATTTCAGGGGTAAAGTTGAAAACAGAAAGGTCAGAATGGGGTTGGAATTTAGGAGACAGGGTCATTTAAAACAGTCCAGGAGCATCTTGATCCTCAGAAGCACTAAAATCCTTTGGGAAAGACAAGTTGAGGGGTGAGGATGAGGCAAGAATTTTGGAATAAATTTTGATAAGTAGATTCAGACATACAACATGCCTATCTGTCTAGTATTTCAAATTTGATTTTAGAAAGCAAATATTTGGCTAATAAACATGTACGACTTACCAATTAAGTGGTAATATTACTTGAAAGACTTTTTAGGGACTTATTTTTGCCCTAGTTGTTGTTGTTTGACTCCTTGTTTACAACTGATCTGTCCATAGTTTTTGGACTGCTCTTTCTCTGTCTCTTTCTCCCTCTTTTTTGCCCATAAGATCATGTCTCTGTACTTTGAATCTGGTAAAGAATTCCTGAAGTACTGGTTAAAATACACTTGATTCCCACTCTGAGACGGCACTGAAAACTTAAATGAATGGTGTTTGGTGATCTCAGCTCAGTCCCCAGTAAATGTCCACATCACAAAACCACAACACTTAATTTTCAGTGATTGATTATATCTGCTTAACTTAAACGCAGGCTAGAGTCAGCTAGAGGGCTTTATTACCCTCCTTTCCTGTGAGGGTGGTCCATCCAGGTCAAAGTCGAGGTCAATAATAGGGCAGGAAGGTACTGACATTTCCAGTAAGTGGGCCTACTCTCCACCAGAACAAAGAACTTCCCTCCTTGGAGATGTTGTTTTTGCAAACAGATGTATCACCACTAACAGTAAAAGAGTACAACAAACACAAATAGTATATATGATCAAATAAAAATATTTTCATTATAGGGAATTTGTTTATATCTAAATCTAGGGGAAAAGTCCTTAAAATCATTAACACATTAGATGTGTTAAAATTATATTAGCAAGTTCATCAATTAAAACATCTCCTTAAATATTAAAGTGAAAATAAAATTTATAAATTACTTTTAATGGGAATGCATAGTCATAATAATAGACTCAAATTTAAACTTGTACACTAATAGTATATAGTAGAACACCTACAAACAAGTTCATAATTTTTTTTCCAAAGAGGAATTCTCATATTTATAATTCAAATGCTAGGACAAAGCATCTATATGCTCTTATTTCAAAAGTCATACTTTTATATGATATTTGATTTTGTATGGGTATTTGATTTTACAACTATATAAGGTAATACGTTAGCACCAAACATACAAAATTTATATGATTTTAATGAAAAATTATGACAATAGAAATACTGGAGTTAAGAGTAACTTAAAATCAGACAGGAAAGCTTGCTATCTAAAAATTGTATCCAAGTAAATTAATCTGATTCTTAAATACTATTAATTAGAATCTCATGAATTAGCCTATTAAATTATGAAGTGTAACACTTTATATATTTTTGAACTAGAGGCCATAATTTAAATAAAGCATGAGTTAAATTGAATTGGATAAAAATGAGGACATTAATAAATCAACAGGGAAACATATATAATAACTTTTTACCAAGGAGCCAAATAGATCTTTGTTTAAGCATTACCACTAAGTCTTATTATAGTGTGGCCATGGGAAAGTTACCTAATTTCTTAACATTCCCCATGAGATGCTAAGTTTGGTAGAGGATGTATGGAAAATAATTTCTACTCTGTAGGATTATTAAATATTATTTATTTTTAATTAAAAATTATTTAATAAATGTAGATAGGTACATATGAGATGTCACTATTCAATAAATGTCAGGTTTTTTTTTTTCCCATCTAAAGATCTCATAGAAATGGCTTGAAAGAAAAAGAAAATAGAACCATAGATTTCATGTCAAGTCCACTGCTGTTTTTTTAAGTTTCATAATCTTATTTGTTCTGTAGTAGTTTATTTTCTAAGTAACATCTAATTGAGTAAACATAATTTTGATTTTGTGTCATTCACCAATTAGAAAATTAGTTACAGTAACTTAAATGGGGCAGTAGACATTGCAATTTTTGCTGTTGCCATGATATAAAGTAGTATAGCTGTGTCTGCATGGGTAGACAGAATGACCCCTGGATGTCCTTACAGTTCATCATAGAATCTTAACAAAGGTGCAGAGTACTGCAAATGCAGTTTAGTGGTGGCAGTCAATTCATATCATTATGACAACAAAAATAGTTCGACCATGTCCTGATATTTTTTTTTAATTTTACAATTGTTTTTTTATTTTTTTTCTTTTTTTTATTAAAATATTTTAAAATTTACATATACTTGCCATTAATTGTAATCCCATGTATTCCCCATCACCATCTCACCAGTGCACCATCACCTCAGTCCCTCATGTGTCCTGATATTTTTAAGAAACCTAAAAATATGCAAATTTAAAAAAATTGAAATAGATTTAAAGGAAAAGCAAATAAATACTTCCTATAAGGGTTTCCTTTCCAAATTCCATTTGATATGCAATCTCATTTTCCATTTTTAAACATAGAAATAATGCAGCTATAATAAAAATTACAAAGGTGCAAAAAATAAGTAGTGAGTCTTGTGACCTCCAACCTTACATTCCTGGGATAAAAAATTATAAGATATATTCTATTATTTAACGTTTCAGAGTTACATGCACACAAACTATGTATTCCTATGTATTTTAAACAAAAATAGGAAGATATGTGTGTAAGCATGTATGTATTTTAAATACGTATGCATATAATATTATAGAACTTTACTATATTTCCATCAGTTTATTATGGAGCAAGATCTTGTGTTAAAATTAAGACTTTATCTTTTGATTTTGAATATATTACTCAACTTTTCTGAGTGTCAGTTATGTATACAGAACATTTACACAATATTTAAATGAATGGTAATTGTAATTATCCTAAGAGAGTTGCAATATTTCTAACCTATTATATGTGTTCAATAATGGTAACTATTGTTATTTTGTGTCAGTATACTGTTTTTTTTTATAATTTTAAAAGTGCATAGTATTAAAACATATGCCATTTTTATAACTAATTTCCTATTGATGGACATTTGTATTATCTTTATTATTTTGTCGTTTTAGTAATACACTAACTTAAGCATGTTTATTTGCTATAGTGAATCGGTGTATGAAACAATTTCCTAGCTGTAAATTGCTAGATCAAGCAATAAACACATTTATAATTTGGTAGATCTTGTCAAATTCCCCTCCCCAAAGTGACTGCATTAGAATTACATGGCCTGTGTAGAAGAATATCTGTCTCTTCATACTAACCACAGCACTAGTTATTTTTAATACTTTTAATTTTCAGGGTTGCCCTCGTGGTGCAGGGGTTAAAGACAGCGCTATCAAGATATCACCAGCCACTGTAGCACAAGTTTGATTCACAACCAGGGAGTTAACCCACATGGCACAGCAGACCTCTCCTCTCCTGTCTCACCCGCTGCTACCCTCAGCAATGTATTTTCAGCAGGTTCTCTTGTTCTGCTACTCACTCTGTCTGGTTAATTCTCTCACTTCCTGTACCTCTGGCCTATTCCCCATTTCTTGTATGCATAAATAAATAAAAAAAAATCTTTAAAATTTTTAAAAATGTTCATAATTCTGATTAAATTGGGATAATGTATAATAGATGTCTCTCTGTTTTATAATTAGTTATAGCAAATATCTGTTTACAAATTTAATAGTCCCTTTTCTTTTCTGTTATCCATTCAAATCCTTTTCTCTTATGCCCTCTGGTTTTTCTTTCTACTTTGATTCATTTGTTAAATTTTTTTTTACATGTTAAGAATATTGATCATTCTTTATCATCAAAAAATTCGAACCTTATCAAAATTCTCAGCTACTGCTTTGCCTTAACCACATTCATATGCACAATTATATTTGATGACCTCAATTTTAAATAGTTCTGTATGCATATTTGTACTTAAGTGAAAGCATATAGTTTTACATTTGTTCCCTGGATATAAATCAGTATTTACTTGGTTACTTTTATAAAATTCAAATCATCACAATCAATGAGAATGAAAATTCTTCTATACATCACAGAAAATCTAAGGCTAACCACTTTACAATCTATCAATAATTTCTTTTATTTAGGCTTACCTAACTGTCATCATGTAGGTTCCATAAAAAGAATAACTCATTTTATTTTATATGTTAAATACTATTTCTCTGTTTTAAACGTTTAATATTTGCAGTTAGGGTAATCTTAACTCATAAATGTGATCATGTTTAAAACTCTTTTGATAGCTTCCATTTGAAAATACTTAGGGTGGCTGACAGGGGCCTAAATGTTGTATGGAGGGGCAGCAGCATCACAGCATCACATCATCTGGAGTTTTATCAGAAATGCATATGCTGGGACCTACTGAGTCAGAATTGATGCTGGTTTGACAAGCACAAAACAAGATCCTGAATGCAGAGAATGCCATTTTTCATTCTATTTTTGTTTTGTTCTGTACTCTTATTGATTATTATACACCACCCACACTGGCTTTCTTCAGCTAAATATCCCCATCCATTTCAGATCTTTACTGTCTTTTCTTTTTATAATATTTATTTATTTACTTTTGTTCTTTAAGTTTTTTTTCATCATAAATCTTACAACTTTAATGCTACCTACTCTAGGAAGTTTTCTTCTACCGCAGAAGTATGAATTTCCTTATTCTATGTTTTCATGTTTCCTTATATTTTTGAACAGTATATGCTCTGGAAATTCTTACATCCACCAATCCCTGCTTATTGCTAACCATAAGAGAAGTAAGTGCCTGTTCTGGTTCGCACTCAGATCTGCAGATCTTATCACACTACCCAACACAAACTGAGCCTCATTTAAATGTTATTTGAAAGAATGAATAAATATGTGAGTGAATAAAATGCTCTTCAAAGTGTTTACTCCCTAATTTGTGAGTCAAATATAAACTCAAAAATGTTATTGCCTTAGGAGGAAGCATTTCCTGTTTTGATACCTTACTTTGCATTATGTTTTAACTTGTATAATGCTCTTGCTTTCTGCTTTTCCTTAACTGTAGAGATAACACTCCCTTTTATCCTGTCCCTTCTCTCCCACCTTGTCTTTTATTTTATCCCTGGTGACTGAAGCATAGCAGACCTTCAATGAAAACTTTGTGAATTAAGTTACTTGAATTTTAATATAGACTTTGTAAGAAAGTTGTGCTGAATCCTAAAACTAATTAACTTTTCTATATTTAAGTTTGCTCACTTATAAAATAAAAACAAGCTGGGAGAATTTTTTGAAGGAAGATGTTTTATATTTCCCCAGTGGTAGTGGTTCCTAATGGTATAAGTTCAAGAACACTCATCAAATTGTGCACTTAATATGGGTGAAATTTGTTTATATAAAATATATTAAAAGAAGTTAGAAGACAAATGAAGTAGGGGACTAAATTTTGAAATAATGGTCCGAACCTTACATTTGGTATAGATTTACAGTGGGTTTCATTTTGAATTTTGAATGCTTTTTAATCCAGGAATCACTTCCATTTACACAGACCCATTTCTATGACCATTTTATAGCAGAATCAATTCTCCCATTTTTATTCACCTCCAAAACCAGAGGCTCTTTTTTTCCCATTCTCTTTCAGACCTAAGATTTTATGATTCTGCGCCAGAAACATTAGATGACAATCAAGGATCTTTTCTGAATATGATATCCACCTGAGGATGAAGGAAAGCCTTAATTATCTAATTAAGTGACTTCCCTGAGGATGTATGTCACTGACACGAAAGATCTGTGTTTAGTTACTGCAGTTCAAGTTCAATTTGGAATAAATTTGTTCTAATATTTAACTCCCTTTTCACATCATTTTTTGCATATAAAAAACCTTTTTTTTCAGTAACAATTACAGTATCTTGTCAGCCAAAGATTATCAAATATATATTAAATTTTATTATAACATATAACATTATATGCCGGAATATCTGATCTTAGAACTGTCGTATTTTGTGTTAGTAGGTAAAAGAAAAAGAAACAGTATTCAAACATAATATGTAAAATTATATAGAGAGAATTATCTATATATAGAAAGCATTCTTCAAATAATCTAATGTTTATTTTCAGTTTATATTAATCTTTCAATGTTTATATTAGGATCTATTTCATGTCTAATGTGCTATTTGAAAAGTAGCATTATTTAGAAATCCCAAATACACCTGTTTGGCCTTGTGGGTAGGTTATTTTTCATTTCATTATGCCAGGAAATTGTTTTTACTTCCCATGTGTCAGTCCTCTTATCACCCATTCCATCCTACATTTTCAAATCCATCCTGACTCTAATAGTCTAAGATGATTAATCATCCCCAAAGCTGACATGTTTAACACAGAGTAATAAAGGGAAAAGGAAACAAAGGTAGAGGGAACCTGAGTGCTGCTCAGTCACCTTTGATAAACATGAGAAGTGGACACATCATGCTTTCAATGCAAAGGAAAAACTTGGATTTTATAAAAGATATTTTCATTTTCTTTTATTATTTTTATATTTTCATAGACGTAACATTGCTTCACGTTATAAACATTCAAGTGTGTATCATTAAAAATCAACATGTGTGTAGACTACATTAAGTTAACCTCTAAAAATTCGGTTCTACCCATCATCTTACAATAGTCCCCTTTGCCCAATAGCTACCACCCATACCTTCTTCTCAAGTAACAACTAATTGGTCTTAAAGTCCAAAAAATGTATTTTTGTTTCATATAGTTCATTTGCTTGCTTTTTTTATATCATTAAAAAAAATCATCCACCTCAAACAATTTAGAAATATAAGGATAAAATGTATTATATAATTTTATATTTTAAAAAGTTAAAATGTAAATACTTGATTATTCAGTCTTATTCAAACTATTCACTCTCTTTCATAAGAAAGCCAATCATTTCTGTGGTTCATAATATAAAACATTTATTTCATATTAAAAACAGGTAACTTTTCCACTTGGCTACAAAATTACACAGCTGATTTGCCTCATAAAACTTCATGAACCACTTTCCTAATTAGAATATTAGTGTTAATTTAAACATAAACAAGGGGTGCTTCTTCTGCTTTAGGTAAGATATTAAATAAGTTATTCCAGTTCATTCAGTAACAGGTAATATTAACTCTGAGCTTTTGGTCAGTTATCTCGTAGAACAAGAATGCTGTTCTCACTGTCTCCACAAGTATGATATTAAGTTCTTAATGTCTTTTTTGAGTGAGATACATGCTGTGACCTTGGAAGCAATTCAAGAACTAGACGGCATGCTGGAATCAGTTGGAAAGCATGTGAAGGATGCAGATCCCTGGGCCCCAACAAACATGCAGAGGTAGCATTTCAATGGAATAATATCGTTTAACAAGTCTAGTATACAATAGAGATGCATAAGAGCTTCACACCGGAACTAAAATAACTTGCATTTTGGGGTACTAAATACATTTAGGGTATGATCTCAACTCTCCAAATTTGGGGTAATAGAGGAAATAAGAAGTATATAAAAGTATAAAAAATGATACACTGATAGTTTCAATCATTTTGATAAGGATGAATCATTTTAAATCATTTGATAGAAAGGATATTTTATAATAATTATTTTTAACAAGTATATTTAATTCAAGTAGCTATTTTGCATTCTGTGACTATAATCTGCAAATACAGTGAGCAATAGGGAGACATAGTGTAAACTGACTAATTAATTTGTAGTCCTTAGTGATTTCCAAATTTGAAAGACTTTTTTAATGGCTACATAAAAAGAAGAGAGAGAAAAAAGAAGAGATGACAAAGAAACAGTTCTTAAATGCTTAGGAAAAAATGCTATAATTTTTTAATTATATTATCTTAGCATTATAGATGTGGGTGTAACCTACAAGGTTCCTTTCAAGTTAGACAAGAACAGGATGCTTGATCACCTGGGGTAATAGGTATACATTCCTAGTTATGACCAGGAACATGGGGGTGGGACGAGGATTTGGGGAGGTAAATAGAGAGGGGGAGTGTGGGAGGGCAGTGAATGATGTGTTCTGCACTCCAAGGACTCATCAGTGGGTTGTCTTGTTAATAAAAGTGGAGCTATGGGTGGAGTTGGGTGTATATCACTGGACTCTACCTCTCTAAAGCCAAATACAGTGTTTAATTTGACCCACTTGTCTCTGTCAATAAAAAGGCCAGGATCTTGCTCTGGAGCAGCATCCTATATTCAACAGCTTGCCCCACGACTCCTGTTTCTTTCCTTTATCACTGCAGTGTTGCCAGTGCAACAATAAATACTATAATTTCCACTTACAATATATGGGATTGTGATTCAATAATACAGATATTTGCCAAAGTCAGGTAGGTAGGAGGTAATAGAGTAAAAATTAAAAATAAGGTCTCAGTTCATGGACTACATTTTTTTAATACATTAAACTTCTTGAATAAGACATTTCAAAAGGATATTTACCAACATTCTCAAATAACAGGATTTGCTTTCTACCATGTCATTCTTAAATGGCATCAGAAAGCTACATATAACTAGCAATCCATAGTTAACAGATTATACATATACTGAAAGATTCCATGCAGTGAGGACAGGATATTTCAATCAGATAATTTGTAGTAGGACAGTCTAATTGTGGATTCGGGAGTGGGAACTGATCTAAAATATAATAATACAGGAAGGAAGACCTTCTAAATAAGGTGACAAATGAGTGACATCCATAGTTCCACTCTTGGGTATCTACCTGAAAAATAAAAAAAACAAAACATTAATTCAAAAGGACACCTAAAATCCCATATTCATTACAGTATTAATTTCAATAGCCAAGATATGGAAACAACCTAAGTGCCCCAAAGCAGATGAGTGCCTCAGGAAAATGTATATATACACAATGGAATGTAATTCAGTGATCAAAATGGATAAACTCATGCTATTTATGGCAACATGAATGGTTCTGGAAGGGATTATGTGAAGTGAAATAATTCAGAAGGAGAAGAACAAATGCTAGATGATGTCATTTATATGTGGAATATAGAGAAATCATACAAAAAGTAAAATAAAGAAAAGCTTAAGAATTAACCCTTGAAAGTTGAGGTTAGAATTGAAGCATCCAAAGAGTAGAAAGAGGGGTGAGAACAAAGTGGTGAGGAAGTACAATGGACTTTGGTGGTGAACTAAGGGTCACTTGGTGTTTGCATTATGGAAACTACATCTGAAGGGGGATATCATATGTTTTAAAAACAAAAAAGAATTTATCTCAGCTTGGAAATTTTAAGTTAACAAAGGACACAACAACAAAAAAGAGAGAATACCATAGATTGGAAGTAAGTTCTACTGCAATGAATTATCCCAAGAATTTCAAATTTAATGGTAGAAATACAAAGATTGCAAAATGTAAAACTAATGATTTTTGTTCTTTACAGGTATCCATACATTTTTATAAAAAGATTCTATATATTTTTTAAAATAGTTTTTCACACTTTTTATTTAAATTATATTTTTAGCAGTAATGACATATAGAAGTTGACTAAATTTTAACTTAATAAAGTGCTATTTCTGAAATTTAAAATATTTATTTCAAAGAGTTTGATTAAAAGATAACATTGATTTTCACATTTATTTTACTCTCCTTGAAATATTTAAAATATAGTAGAACATGAATGAATTTATAATATTCTAAATAAATATATATGTAGAAAATGATCTATTTAAGGCCACAAGCCTAGGGATACAAGTTGTATGGTCAAGCAGACCTGGAATAGCATGTAAACATTTGTATATTTGTTCAACTCCTTAATCTGGGGCTGTGTATCTAGTGATTTAAGACTTCTTTTTAACCTTTGACTTTTAATAGCATCTGAAAGTCCTCTGTAAACCAAGTATCTACCATAAAAGGGGATTACATTGGGTTTCAAACAGCAAGTGAAAGAAAGAGGATGAGTGATAAAAGGTGAGGAAGATCAAATAGTCTGTTTTTCATTCTAATTGTTAGACTCTTTGAATTTCTTTTTTGGCTACTTAGGGATTCTGAATTTTGGAGGTATCTGTATAGTATTTTTTTAATAAAAACAAAAATATATGTGTTAATACTTTATATTCTTGGAAGAGGCTATTTTCATTGTATTCTCAAAGAAACTGAATTTCGAAGAACTGAATCAATGGTAGAAAAGGGAAATAAATGGTCAAATCTATTATTTTGTTACTTATTTACATTGCTTAGTTTTGGATTGTTCTCTTTTTTAAAGGCACGATTAGGTAAAGTGACAATCTGGCAAGTACAGCATGTGTGTTTACATTTCCTTTTTCTCTTGTGTGGAGTAGGCTGGAGTGAGCATTTACTCCCACTAAATCATGCACATGAAACTAGAAAGTAGACTAAAAATATTTCTAACCAAGCATATCAAGCCCAACATATTAAATACCAAAATGATCATATTAAAATAATTTAAATTTCTCTGAATTAATAATCAGGATTTATAGGATTATGGTTAAGGTTTTAAGCATTATTCCTAATCTATAATATAGGAGATTTTTACATGCTGACTCTCACCCTTTAAATTTTCTAAATACACTAACCTGAGGGCAGTGATGCATTATAGCTTACTACCAACTCTATAAACACAATTATCAATGTTCATGGTAAGGGCCATAGCATTCATTTACTCAACTTCAGGTAATTTGACATTCATACTTTTCTAGAGCTGCTGTGACAAATTATTCAAACTGGGGGGATTAAATAATAGAAATTTCTTGTCTCAGTTTTGGAACTAAAAAGTTCAAAATCAAGGTGGAGGTAGAGCTTTTTCCTTCTGAGAACGGTAAGAATAGATCTGTTCCAGGCCTTTCTCTCTAGTTTGGAGGTAACTAATTTCTTCCTAGTTTTTCATGTTCAATGTTTTCTCTTTGTTGATATGTGTGTCTCAGTTTCCTCTTGGTACAAGGAGGAAATTTTACCTCTTGGTACACTGGTCATACTAGACTAGAGCCCACCTCAATGATTTTATTTTAAATTGCCCAAGTCTGTAAAGACTTCACCTCCAAATAAGGCCACATTCTAAGTAAGGTATGGGATTAGTACATCAACATACAAATTTTGGAAAGTCATAATTCAACCCAAAGCACATGTTGAAAGCTATTGAAGTAAAAAAGGACCCAAGGACTCAAACACATGTGTGTCTAATTCCAAAATCTCTATTCTTTATACAACAGAACACAGTTTCTTAGGGATCTTGTCTCCTAATAAAGTGAAAATGAAGTAAAAACTCAAAAGAATAAAAAATGAAATTTAAGGGAACTGCACATTAAAGCCATCATATCATATCACTACCTACTAGAATAGTTAATATTTTAAACCATAGGACAATCCCAGTTGAAATTTTGATAAACTGCTGACAGAACATGAAGTTTTATAGCCAACTAGAAGAGTTGAGAGTTTCTTATAAAATTAAACATGTACTTACTGTATGATCCAGAACCCCAACACTCAGGTATTTATCCTTGAAATTGTGTTTACACTAAAGTCTATGCACAAATGTTCATAGCAGTTTGATCTATAATAATCAAAAACAGGAACAACTGTGTTCTTTAGTAGGTGAATGGACAAACTGTGGTATTTGCATACAATGGAATAATATTCAACAGTTAAAACAATGGATAACTGAAATATGCAATTTGAATAAATCTTCAAAAATAAGCTAGTTACAAAAGGTTATGCACTGTACTATTCTACTTATATGACATAACTGAAAATTAAAACTACACAGATAGAGAACCTATCATTGGTTTCCAGGTTTTATTAGTGAAAGAGAACTATGACTGTAAAGGAACAGCATCAGGGAGATTTTTGGATGATGGAACTATTCTCTATCTTTCTTGTGGTTGTGGTTACATAAGTCTACACATGTGTTAAAGTTCACAATATTGTACACCTAAGTAAAAAGTGAACTTTACGATAATTTTAAGAACATAATTAAAATATCTTCTACCCAAAAAACATTTACAGATTAAAGAGATACTAATTAAATGGCATTAATCTGATCTTCCTTATAAGCCTGAGGCTTTTATATTTTCTACAAATAGTTAGGAGTTGCTTTTTTTTTTAACTTAATTTACATCATCTATATAAGCAAGTAATAGTAAAATAAATAGACATGATTCATATTCTAAAATATAAATTGTAATTTTAAAATTACATTTTCTTATTAAAAATATTTATATGAATTGTTTTCTCAGTTATCTCAAGCTCATAAGATTGTAAACTTTTGCAGCAACCCTTCTGCCTACCAATGCCTATGTAGGCACTCCTCTTCACCAGCCTTGTCCCTATGCAAAGCAGCAGAGGCACATCTCCTCCCAAGGTTGCCCACCTGTGATTATGCAGGTCTCTTTTTAACAAACCTGTCCCTTTCAGGGGCAGCTTTTTCTGCCTGCTTTTGTCTGTGCAACTGTTCTTTACTTTTCTCTCCCTTTTTATAATAAAGTATTTTATTGAGGACAATTGTGTCTTTTTGTTGCTTGCAAGATTTTGTTTTTGATAGCTACAGAATCACAAAGTAGATTGTTTTTATTTTGCTCAGAACTCTGATTTTTCAAATTAAAAAATTCTATTCCTCTAATTCTTGGGGGGGAGGGGAGAAATAGCATTAACTCTTTGATTAGTTCCCCTCCCACACTTTTATTTTCTGTCCTCTAATTAATTTTCCCACAAGCTATTTTTAGTCTCAAATCATTTCACAGATTCATTATAAACTTTTCCAATTCTTCTTTCCACTGGTATGTGGATTTTTCTAGCATGTGAGAAAAATATGTATGTCAGAGCTTCAGAGTTTATGCAGGGATCCACTTATAACTCACCCAGTTTTCAAAACTGTGGTCATATCTCCTCACTGGTATGGTCATCAGAACTGAGATCTTAGTACTCGGTTCCTGAGCTTCTTTCAAGGCCATCTCAAAGGGCTGCTGAAGTTGCACCCTTCTTTTTATCTCCCTGGCTTTGATTTTTCTCATTAATTTTTAAGATTGTATATTTTCAGTCATTATTTAGATTTTATCAAAGAATAACTTATAACTTCCATTTTTATGTGTATGCGTATGTGTGTGTGTGTGTGTGTGTGTGTGTGTAGGGAAAGGGGCTTTTATGTTGCATCTATTTCGATTCTTTCCAACATCATGACACCAAGGATTGAAAATAGCCTTAAAGTAATGCTTACTGTAGATCTAGAAGATATGATAGCATCTTACATTTAATTTTATTTTACATCCCCACTACTCACACATAAACACAGCATTCTGTTACAAGGACTTATTGCGAGTAGGTACTCAATAAATAGTTCTGCAATTAATGAATGTATGAGTAAAAATGTCTAGGATGTTGTTACAGAAATATATGGAGCAGGGATTTCAAAGTTTTATCAAATTTATTTATAATGTGGCAACTATTTCCATTATTTATGTACCTAACAAACACATGTATTAAATTCTATTTGCTAAAATATTAATTTTGAAGTGTTTTTCTGTGCAATGTATGTTTGTTGCATATGGTTGTTGACTAGTACAAGCCCAATAACATGATGTGTTCATGCTAAAATTGAAGTCTTGTTACAAGAACAAGTATCCCTACCTTGTAAGAGAATATTAGTGAAGGTTTCTCACAGGCAATAGTAATAGAATTGAAACTTATTAGATGGATAGGAGGCAATAGGGTATCAGAAAATAAAAGAAGATCATTTCTGGCCAACTGAGCAATAGCATGTACAAAGGGCAAAAAGAAGTTAATATCACTGGAGAAAAACGTATTTCTTTTGTATAAGCACAGTTGGCTAAGAAGACACTGTGGGAGGTAATTTAGAAATTAGAAACATTGGAAGAGTCTGATCATGAAGTCATGTCCATCCTAAGAGGTTTGGGAGACAATGTGTCATTGAGAGGTTTTAAGGAAATGATAAGATACAATTTGGGATCACTAAAGCATGCGATTAGAGCAGTATGGAGGTGATTTGGAAATGAAAGTGACTTAGTTATGAGCCTGGCAAGAAGGGGGCCAATGTGTTGGAAATAGATTACTGCAATAACTGGGCAATCAAATCCACAGGGCTTGGTAAAACTTGGAGTATATGAGTTGACTGAAAATAGTAATTCAGTCAACCAAAAATTATTCTACACATCATCAAATTTGGGTCATATCTGAAAATTGAAGTTGAGTCTTCAATGAGAAGGATGGAAACTATTTTTCTGAGGCTCTGAGAAACTCTTTGGGCACACAGTTGATGCATTGGCAGTGTCTTCAAGTTGTCTGAAAGCAGTCTTGCATGGATGGTTTTGACATTTAAAAAAAAAAAGTCAACCCAGTTAAATTTGTACATAGCCAAAATGACTCCATCTTGCTATAGTTCTAAAATTACAGCCTAAATGTGAATTGTGAATATATTTGCTTTCACCAAATTCAGTCAACCTCATTTACAGTAGCATCATCTGCAGACAATGTTTAATTGCATCTTCTTTCCAATATGACTGAAACTACCCCACATAACTTTAAAAGAAAAAAAATCAAAAGAAAGACATGGAATTTTAAAGTGCAGTTTTTATAGTAACATTTTGAGCAATTTCTGGAAGCTGAAAAATGCTGATTGGTCACCTAGAGGGTTATGCTAAGGAAAACAAGACAGAAATCCAAGCTGCAGAATTCATGAAAACCTTTGTCAATGCAAACAATAGTGAAACCCAACATTGCCTGGAAGGGGAAATTTGAGTCTGCAATCTGTTAGACTTTATGCACTGATAAGTGATAAGATTCTGTGCTGCATTTTGAAAGGAATACAGTAAACACAACTCTAGACAGATCTGCCTCAGGCTTAACATGACACTTAAGTGCTCTGTAAGCAAAAGAAAAGGCAATTCTGGACACATTATAAACTGCTTTTATTTTCTAGCATTAAAGTCAAAGATGTCAGGTAATATCAATTAACAGAAAAAAGTTCATTTACTGAGTTTCATCTAGTCTATATAAACTTTGGTGTGGGGAGAAAGGATAATTATTTTAAATAGGAATATATATAAATGTTTAATAATTCAATCACGAAGTCACTATTTTTTTAATGTTACTGCTCTAAAATAAACCAAATATAACTGCACAAGAATAAGTAAATAATTTTAAGAAAATTAGAATTAAATTCATTTTCTACAATGGAAACTAAGAACTAATGACTATATAACTGTTAGTTAAAAACATGCATCTTTATACATAGCTTTCCTACAGGAATCAACAAGCTAGGAAAGGAGAACCAGCAATAGCAATAGCAGCAGATACAACAGCGATTTTCATTTTGGTGAGTCAAGTACTGATGACCTAAGAAAATTATCTGGGTTTCCAAAAGCAATATTAAAACTAAGATAATCTGTGGAAATATACACTGTTACATCTTTGGGATTGCCCTAGTTATTTGAAAATTATAAAGAAGAAAATGGATTGATTTATGGACACTTACTAAGTAAAATTATTCTTCACTGTTGGAGCGTATTAACTTCCACAGAGTGGACTACAATATAGAAGTTGTATGACATTTATGTTAAAATTATGGAAGATTTTTGGTTGGGAAATGAAGTTAATTTTCTAGTTTGATATTAAGACAAATTATCTTCCCTACTAATAATCTTAAGGAGTAAATTATCCATTTATAGTTCACAATTAAATGTATACAATATAATTATAGGATCAGGATAGGAAATTGTATGACTTGAATTTAAAAAATATATTTAATTTCTTATTATCATGAATAGTTTATTTTTTTCCTATGTGTTAGTTGTAGAAACACATTTGGTAATTAAGAGAGTTGCATTTATTCCTTGATGCACTTAAATGTAAAATAATTATATAACAAAGTATTTATTATAATATATTTAACATTATTAATGGATTTTTAAAAATTAAAATATATAATTTTCAAGTTATTCTAACTGTGTGCAACATATTAAATAATTTAATATCAATATACTACGTTTTAATTATTTCTCTGAATGTAAAGACAGAATCCAGCAGAAAATTCCACTTAATTTATGAAACCTGAGAAGCAACTTTTCCTTATGCTATTTTAGTAAAAATTGTGTAGTTTATTTGAAAGAGAAACAGAGACTTGGGATTGAGTTTTAGTTCTATTTTTATAGCCTTTTGGGCCTGGGAAAATGAATTAATATTTAATGATTGAAAAATTAACCCTACTTTTCTCAAATGTGAAATGGAAATAATAGTCAGAAAAAGAACAAGAACAACCTTGAAAGAGTGTATTAAGACTGAGAAATAATGTTTATAAAGAAGTTATCAGGGCAGTTAGCACACAGTAGGTTATCAAAAATTAGCATATCTTAATAATATAATGAATATATATTCATTAGTAAATGCATTACCAACAGTATAATTGAATAGTTATATTTATATTCTTAATAGAATTACAAGTACCTTTAAGTTATTTTAAATTCTTAACTCTGTTTTCATATTTCTATTCTTTATGATAGTTTCTCCTTATTGAAGAGAATTTTCTGCCATGTTGCATTCATAACTGAGACACATTACATGTGTCTACCATACAAATAATAGCAATCCAAAACTGAAAATTCTTTCCTGTAAAAAAGTCATAATCAGTATATTTAAAGAGATAAATATACACATGAAGGATTGAATTTCCCAAGATGTTCAGAGAAGGCCTATGGATTATTTGGAGCTAAATTAATAAAGGCATTGCAGTCTCCGGAGAAACCTTTACCATTTCTTTACCTATTTAAAAGAATAAAGATGGAAATTCAATGATGAATTTTAGTCAAGGAATAGTATGATCAAATTTTCATCAAAAAATATGAAAGTCAGTGGTCTCTCTGGTGGCACAGATGTTGTCTCAGTGCTATCAAGCTATCACCAGTCACTGTGGCACTAGTTCAATCCTGGCGAGGATGCTGACCCCCATGGCACAACAGACCTCTCCTGTCTCTACTGCTGTTCCCCTCAGCAGTGTATTTCTGTAGATCTGCCTGTTCTGCTCCCCACTCTGCCTCTGATGAATCCCCTCACTCCTCATACCTCTGTCCTGTACCCCAGTTCTTATATGTATAAAATTTAAAAAATTTGAAAATGTGTTTTGAAGAATGAAATACAATAGTTAAGGAAAGAATTTTCAGAACAAAATCCAGGAACTTATATTTAAGTAAGGGATAGCAAAGATACTTTTAAAAATCATGTAGCCAAATAAGTCAGGAAAGAAAATATATTTAATTTCAATTTGCTCACATCAATATTTAAAACCATGATTTTTCCCACTACTTATAACATCTCTTCACAATGATAAGAACAAAAATATCACAGTGATGTTTGAAACAGCCTAAATTTTCAGTTTAAACAGTCAAATTGTAAGTACTTGGTATAATTTTTTTAGCTAACCAGTACTTAGCTAATGGCACTTTAATTGTCTTATAAGTTTCTAATTATGAAATAAAATAGGCTTGCAAGGGAATATACGAATATTAATTAAATATGTAAAATGAAGAAAATAGAACTCAATAATATATTCATGAGAAATAAATCAGTTTCTAATTTGTTATATTTCCACATGTATTTGGCTCATAACTGCAAAAGATGTTGTATTATTGGACAGTTAATCATTTAGCCAATGTCTATATGTTGTGAACTGAACTATCACCATAGTTCCTTGTGCTCTTATCTCCCATTTTGATCTCTTTTCCTATCCTCTTCCCCTGAAGACTTTCTCTTATTTATGGTTGTCAGCCAGTTTTGTTTTATTATTATTATTATTATTTCCCAAGTCTTTATTTGATTTTCCTATATTCCTCCTATAAGTGAAACCATTCAATAATTTTCTTTTATATTAAAATTTAAAAGGAAACAATCACTATGTTATTATAGTTTGAATTTTCAGTCCTCTTATTATGAATAAGCATAAAAACATTATCCCTTAGAGTTTGATAAGACAGGATTTTTTGTTAGTTTTTCAAAACTGAAAATAAGGAATAAGATCATTTTTTTTTTGAAGCACACAAGGAATCTAAGTAAAAGACTATCAATAAAGGTTCAAACAACTCTTGTCCCCTTCCATGCATTAACTGTTCTCCTTTCTTGTATTGAACTTTTAATAAGTGCAAATTAGCTTTAGTGATATATTTTTGTTTTTAACAAAGAGTTGAAAATATGAGACACATTAATCAAGTCTAGTCACCATTTATTGACAGTGGGAATAGAGTTTTGTTAGGAATAAGATGAAATCAACAGAACAGTTTTAGTATCTTTCTTTTGACTCTAATAAACAAGATAATTACCTCACAGGGAAAACGTCTATCATGAATAGCATAAAAAAAGAACCATCAGTAGGTATACTCAAGTTAGACATATAATCGAAGCATATGTCTCAGATTTAGAAGGAAATGGGGAAGAATTCCAATATTAAGTGCCTACAGCAATAGATGTTAAGAAATTTTCCTAATGTAGACCATACATAGTCACCTGAGTTATTTCCACACTTTGGAATAATAGCTAGATCTAGCATCTAGTCTAATATATTTCTGTCATGCTTTCTAGATTTATATTGACAGTTTAGAGCTATAGTATCTGGAGACAGAGTTTAAGGAAGAGGGGAGGGTATAATAAGAATACATTTCATAACAAGGTAACTACTGTTTTGACAAATGTTTCTGGCTAGAAACATTTCAGTCCAAGAAACATAGGACTGAAAATTAAACTACTACCAGTAAGATTTAGGATGAGATCAAACTTTCACAAAATGTTCTAATTATATGGACTGTTTTGAAAATAGACCTTCAATTTTATAAACTGTGTTTAGAAATCAGCATAATTTTCGATACTGGGTCAATGAAGTTATGGGAAACTGATAATTTTAAATTCCTGAACAAAGAAAATGAAAAGTAAGTTAAGAGCTCAGGGGACTTAGAGAAACAATTTCCCTATAGTCTCTATTTGAGGATAAGTCCTGAAGATGATATGATAATTTAAAATGCTGAATATGGCATTTATTAACAGCAAATAAAGTAACAAAGAATTACAACATGCTTAGAGTCATTTTCACAGGTATCAACTTTTTTAAAGATATACACTTGATTTATATTTATCAGCAGAAAAAAAGAGCAATAGTCCATTTCCTTTATGGTTTCTGTTTTTAAACTTTAAATTGATAGAATTAAAGAAGAATTTTTGACAATTTCTGTCCCTGAATGACTAGTTTTAAACAGACTGTCTTTCATTTGAAAACTGCTCAGGAAATGCTCTTTGAACTGAACTGAATTTAAAGGATTATTATTTTGTTCTGAGAGTCAAAGCTTGCATTTTCTTCTGTGCAACAAGGGAAATTCAGTGCTGATTTGATAGTATACCTCTAACATTTGGATTACCTCCAACATTTAGATTAATTCTTAGGGTATATTACTAGTATTACAGGGATTATAAGATTGCGCTACTCTATTAAAATTTTATATGTCATAACTTCAAATGTTGGATCAAACAATAAATGTCACCATCCTGTATGTGAACCTTAATAGCAATATCATTGAAAAAATTGAATTGTCTAATTAATTAGCAAACTTTATAAAATGATGATTTTAATGCAACCTTCCTGCAGTTGCTAGCTTCAGGGGAGGGAAAAACAACAACAACAACACAGAAGCTTTAGGGAATTTTAAAGCTGTCCTGGTTATTAGCTTATTTTTGTAAGCTTTGGCTGATCTTAGCAAACTAAGGAATCACTTTTGCTTCCTTCTGCTAATAAGGTCTGGTGGAGAGTTTCTTCTAATAGTTTAGTAATTCCTTTCAGAAAGAAGTGTTCTTTCAGTCTGTGGGCTTACCCTCATTTATCTCTCTCTTCAGTTTTTTATCAGGGCAGCTAGACATACATATCCATTTTTTTCTGAGTTGTTAGAAATTTAAGATTCGAAAGAAAGCAGGTAAATTTTCCCCCTCAATAATCCAGTTCTGAATAGATTTTGATTTTCTGGATGTCTAAGTGATCAGGTGGGAATATTGATTCTGGAGTAAATCATAAATCATAGTTTAATTATGACTGAAACATAATCATGATTGTCACTTTTGTCCAAGACAATGGTAACATTATGTTCTCTCAGTATCTCAGTTCCCCTATTTGTAAACCGGTGATAAAAATTAGTAATTCACAATGTAATTGAAAGGATTAAAAAATAATATGAGCACAATATAACTGCATGTTATTATTGCCATTGCTATGACCACTAAGTGTGATACTTTATATTAAATATATGGTATACATAGTATTCTCTTTGCTATTATTTTATGTGAGTTCATTATCTCAGTTGACGAATAATTATCAGTTTTGGAAGACAGATTTCAAGATCAAGTTACTTTAGTAAATATAAAAGGTATAAATAAATTACTGTTCAATTAAGATAAAGTTTTAAATTAGAACAACTGATGAATATGGAGGTGATAAGGAAGGAAGGAGTCATAGATTATACTTGAGAACAATGAGCAAAAATCAGTATTAAGAACCCAACTCTAGTCAAGTAATTATGTAAGCATCACAGTTTAAAAACAAAGTACAAAATGAAGGCCATCATAAGTAAGAACTATGAGGTAATCTTCCTAATGAACAGATGACTTGTCAAGCCCTTTCTGGTATTCTGCAGCATGTGAAGACTCCCAATCTTAAAAGGAATGTGAAAACTTGGAGAGGGTTCAGAGGACAGCCACAAAGATAATGAATTGGTTGTAAAGTAAGACCTACAGGAAAAGGTTAAAAGATCGGGAATTATTCAATGTGGAGGCAAGAACTTAGAAGTTATTTAAATCCTCAAGTTAAAAATATACAGTGCCCATCTCAAGCTTCTCCATGAATTAAAAGGAGGAAATCTATTTAAATCTCTGGATGGAAAATTTATGGAATTTAAACAATAATTTAGCAAACACATTCATTATACATCATTAAGGGTTGCTGAGACTGGTTTACAAAATGTACACGCTCCTTTGAGTGGTATAATTTATTTACATATTTATTTTAGTTAGTTCTGAAGGTGCAGTCTTTGATGAAGAAGAGAAATTGCCTAAATGACCTAGCAGGGTTCTTTGCAGACTTAAATTTCACTGAAATCTGGAGTTAAGTATTAATAGTCCACTAAATCGTTGTCACATTTTTAGCCTTGTCTCTCACTCATTTGTTTTAGGACTGTGGGAGTGAGAAGGAAATTGAGGTGATTTGTACTAAGGTGAGTCTGAAAGAGAAGAGACAGGGTGGGAGTGGAGAAGAATGATGTTGTTATAGTAGGGAGAAGGACATTCCAAGTAAAGAGAACAATAGTTTAAAGCCATAGAAGTGAGAAAGACTGAGTATAGCATATTCAGACAATAGGGCTTAATTTGGGTATGTCAGAAATATAGCGTCCATTTAGAGGATGGTAAGAGATGGAGATTATTGGAAAATTGGCTGATATGAAACCGTGCATATGTTTTAGATTTATTATGAAGTTGATTTTCCTCTTTTCAGGATGAAGATTTAAAAAATATTTAAGAGAAGAATATTATGATTAGATTTATGTTTGGGGAAAATCACAGTGAAAACATTGTGAATGATGGATTAAAGGGAAGAGTCAATACAGGGAGAACTGGTATATAGACATACAGTCCATCTGAGAAATAATAAGGATCTGAACTAAAAGTGGAGATAAGAAAAGAGAACAAAGGTGAAGGATTTTTAGGTGAATTAAGGATATTAAAATGAAGTAAAGAGTCCATATGGGTGGTAAGTTTGGGACTGAGAGAGGATTGAATTTGGGATGATTTTTAGTTTAATACCTTTAATATCTGAGAGAAAAAATAATAATGGGGGTATTCAGTGATAAATATTTTCATTGAGTCATTTGCTTATCAATTTTTTCACCAAATAAGTAGCTATTGTGAAGCAGGAAATATATTAAATGCCGTATACAAAGGATACCAGAATGTTTATCAGTAGGTAAGTAAAGGAAAATTCTGGTTGACATATGATATCCTTATCCTTTGACAAATAAACACAACACAAAACACAAGTGTATAGACAAAAAAAAAAAATAGTGCAGACACACTGGAATATTATTTAGCCTTAAACAGAAAAGAAATTCTGAAACATGCTATAACATGCATGAATCTTAAGTAAAATAAGCTAGTCACAAAAAAAGACAACTACTAAAAGATTCCACTTTTGTAAGGTAATTGGAATAATGAACCTCATGAAAACGTAAGTAGAATGGTGGCTGAAGAGGATAGTAAGAAGAATAAATGGTAAGTTATTGTTTAATGAACACAGAGTTTCAGTTTTGCAAGATGAAGAGTCCTGAAGACTGATAGTGCAACACCATAAATATACTTAACACTATTGAAATTTAAAATGGCACACATTAAAATGATTAAGATTGGTAGATATTTTATATATCTTACTACAATGAAAACAAACTTTTTCAGAACCTGAAATTCTCGTCTCTTTTTTTCTTTTTTAAAGATTTATTATTTTATGCATACAAGAGCTGGGGTACAGGCCAGAGGTGTGGGTGGTGAGAGGATCCACCAAAGACAGAGTGGAGAGCAGAACAGGCAGACTGACTGAAACACACTGCTGAGGGGAGTAGTGGGTAAAGCAGGAGAGGTCTGCTGCACCACGTGGGTTCCCTCCCTGGATGGCAGCAGGGATCAAACTCGTGCTGCTTTGGCTGTGGTTTGCTTCATAGTGGGTTGCTTAACCCACTGCTCCACCAGGGAGGTCCTCTCTTCATTTTTTGAGAAAATAGTAAGTGAAAAATTCTTTATATTGTTGTGACTTGTTAGTTCTCTGGATTTTTCCTACAGTGTTTGTGGCTAACAACATCTGTTAGCTTTCCTTTGAGGAAATGAATTATATTGTCCATTGAGGTTCAAGAGTAATTTTATATTATTTTTTGTAAATTAGATATGCACCTATGGGATATCTGGGGCTCAGTTCATGTTGGTATTAACTTATGAATCCTGACTGGATAGACTTAATGGCTTTGAAAGCTAACACAAAGCATTTTTCTTAAAGTATCTTCCAAATTCTCAGCGTGAACTGCTAGAGCAGAGAGGGGGATATCCACCATCCTATCTTTGTATTTCTTACTATTTTTACCATTTCAGATTTAAGACAATCAATAACAAAAGTGAAGAGGATAATTGTATTATGTTCTCCCCAATCGTAACCAGAATACTTTCTGAAAATGCTAGCAAGGTGGATTGCAATCTAGGCTGCATGAATTTCTTTCCCTGTATACAGACTAGATTTTTGACCAATTTTTACAGAAAAGAGATCTTATCTAACAGATTATATTCTATTTCTATTTTTATATCTATTCTTTTTTTTTTTTAAAGAGGGAGTTGTGTTTTTTTTAAAGATTTATTTTATTTATGCATACAAGCACTGGGGTACAGGCCAGAGGTGTGGGGGGGGGGGCGGTGAGAGGATTCACCACAGAGAGCAGAGAGCAGAACAGGCAGATCAACAGAAGTACACTGCTGAGGGGAGCAGCGGGCCAGGCAGGAGAGGTCTGCCACGCCATGTGGGTCTCCCTCTGGCTGGCAGCAGGGATTGAACTCGTGCTGCAGTGGCTGCAGTTTGCTTCATAGTGCATTGCTTAACCCACTGCGCCACCAGGGAGGCCCTTATATCTATTCTTAACTAAATTTTGCTTCATATAGTTGATATCACTGTTTTTTTCCAACCAAATTTTAAATTTCTCTGGTCCTAAAATAAAGGAAACTCCTGGAAAAAGGGTAATACTAAATTCTTTATAATTTTGTAGTTTTTATTTGTGAGGGTTAGGAAAGCTTACATCTCTTATAAATCTGATCTTGAATAAGGGATAAAGCCAGCAAGTATGGTATTGGGTACAACTACAATATACTATAAGATATTATACATAAGAATTGACTAAGAGGAGTGCAGATGTGTGGGACACATTGATAGAGGAAAAGGAAGAAGGTTGAAGGGACAGAGGTAGTACAAGATACAAAGCAAGGGTTGGATAGTGGGGGCAGTGTCAATAAAGAAGAGACTAAGATAAAGGTGTAGAAAAAGTTATATATCTAGAATTGAGTCTGCGAGAGGGGACAGGTCAAGTTTAAATTTTAGCTTTTCCATGTAGGTACTTATTTCTCAGAATAACAATTTTAGATTTTCCTGTATTTTCAAAACATCCCTATCAATCAAAATATAGTTGATCACTGAATATTCTAAAGTCTTAGTATCCTTTGATTTCTAAGAGATCACTCAGGTAAATTATTATATTATAAAGCAAGTTTCTGAAATATGCCACTGTCATTCTGTACGGTCCTTAATTAAATCCTGTAAGAGCTTCATATATTTGGTGGTTGTCATTATTTTTCTACACATAACCCATACAGTAACTCAGGAGTACATTTAATTACAGGTCACTATCTATATTCAACTGATGAGAATAAAGAGGAGACTGATAACTAAAACCCCATAACCACCTTGTTTGTGAAAGCTCTGAGCAATGAAACAAATCAGTCTAGATAAAAGTAATAAGGGTTGTGGTGATACTCAAGAGAATGAGGAGGACTTACTCTGTTGTACAGGAATAACAAGAAACTCCTATTACATGTTGTGATACTATAATCATTCTGACTAATCAAGAAGTGGATGTAGTTGAAATGGAGTGACTTAACTATATAAAATGAAAGTGAACATTTGTTTACCAGAGCAGTAATAAGCAGACCTGTGAGGCAAAGATAAATAAAAGCCTGTGTTGAGAGCCTAGGTACCTAAAATTAATAGGTGGCAATGATAATATACCTCTGAAGCAATATAAATACAGTAACTGAAATAAGCCATTCTGATGCATTTTTGGATTCTGTGCTTATGGGGCTGTGAAGGTTTATCCTGATCTCAGCATTATCCTGGAGAGATTTTGCTGGAGAAGCAGCACTCACTTTCCTCCTCTGCGCGATGTACCCTAAGGGAAATTGCAGATGCCTCTAGCAGTCTAAGGTTAGTTTCCCAAATCTTGTCTTGGGGGTTCGTATCCCCCCTTTTCATTTTCAATTGAAATATATGCTTATATTATTGTAATATGGTTACTCCAGTAAATCACAGTGAAATTATATGTGATTGGCTTGAGTCATAAATGAAACATCTTCAACCAGATGGGTATTAGCACACTAAGAACTGAGCTACCTATCACAGCTCATAGGAGAGATGTCATTGGTCTCCAATATGTGTCATTTTTTTTAAGTGGCCTAGGTTGAGAAGCAAGAAGGTCTAAGTCCCATTCATGTGATGACTGTTATGTCTTTGTAAGACATCAAGGTTAATTTCTGAATAGAACTTCTAATAGCCATTTAGTGCATTTTACTATATCATTAAATATAAAACATGTAATAATATTGATCTAATAAACTTTACTATCACTGGTTTACAAATGATTAATTTAAAGCTGCCTAAATGAAGGTAGTTAGAATTTAACAACAGTGTAGTGTCAGAAAATAATGGTAGTAAATGGCACCTAATGATTATTGTTTTCTTTGGCACCTAATGCTTTGTGTTTTCTACCAAATATACCCAAGAGAGAAAAATATTTCCTGAGGTAGGATAAACTTAGTTTAAATTACATATTTTAAGACTGTTTTTCCTCAGAAGAATAATATTTTAGAATAGTTCATAATTTGCATGTGAAATATAAAAACATTAAATTTTAAATAAATTTGTCTTATCTATATTAATTTTATAATATGCATTACATTTTTTTAAAAAAAGTGTACATTTTTAATTAATGTACATTTCATGAAATTTTAATAACAAATCACATAAACAAATATATGCTTATGACATAATTTAAAAAGAAAAATTGTTAATTCTTGTTTTCACAAATATCCTACTGAACATCTGAAAAATCTGAAATGTGATACAAAAGTGTAGTATAAATAATACCCCTAAATTCTTTCATATTCAATACACACACACATCTCAAAATCTGATAGCAACTTATTTTTCTTTTCTTGGACTGAGGAAGTGCTTTTTTAATTACAAAAGAAAAGAGCATAATGTTATATGAGATCAAAACCTTGCTATAAAACAAATTCCTAAGAACTGGATAGAAATCTCTAACCCCAAGTATACGATTAGGAAAACATTACAAGAGAGAAATAAAAATGGCAATAACATACAGACTAATATTCCTTCTTACTAGTGTTTAGTAACAAAAATCCAGTCTATTTGATTTTAAGGATCTAATTGACCATGAAAAGATTCATGAATTGGGCATGTAAAAAGGCATTGCAAAAAGTTGTACAAAAAGGAAGGTTTGTATAGTAGGACAAGGTTATTAACAAAAGAAAAGAAAGATTATTTCAGACAAAGCCACCTTCCCTTAGGGAAAGACTATGCAGGCTCATCATGTAGATGAACTCGTAAGAGCTGATCAAGAAACTCCAGACTGATTGGTTTAAATTTCCACTTTTGGAAGAGAATGAAACTGCAAATAGGTTAGATATTAAGTCTTGGTGAATCTGAACATATTCTTTTCTTTTTTAAATGATAGTACTAGATGCAAAATAAGATATAATTTTCTGCATATGAAATGTTGCAAGGAAAAACAAGTTCTCTCACTGCTTTTGACCAGGGCTACGACTTTTTCCTAAGGGGAAACCCTCTCCATGCCCTGAAACAACTTGTCAATATGTATTGAGTTTTTTTTTTAAATCTTACCTTTATAATATAACAAATATATTTTTAAGAATTTATTCAAGAAAATAATCAGCCACAGAAAAAAATGACATTTTTAGAAATATTAATTCTATAATGCTAAGAATAAAAATTCTTTTTGAAATATATTTAAATACATAAGACAATAAAAACTAGGTTAACTAAAAGTCACGAGACTAATTCTATGTACTATAATATCTGAAATTTATTCAAATGTTTCCTGTTGGTTTAAAATAGACTTGGAGGCAAGATACTTAAATATGAAATGGTGATTTTTGTACTGTTTTGGGATTATTGGTAGTTTAAAATTTTTATTCATAACTTTCCAAATTTTTAAAATTTTCTGAATAAGTTATCTATTATCATGCTAATCATATTTTATATTATGAAAATCTTCCTGTATATGTTAAATAGGGAGTACTTATTAGATATAATATTGCAAACCAACCTTCATATTATTTGTGGAATTTGTTAGCCTGATTTATCATTTAACAGTTAAAAGACATATTGTCAAAAGACATAAAAAGACATATAATTACATATGCAGATACACATATACAATTAAAATACATATAGATATTTATGTATGTATATAAGTGTATATTCATTGAAGGTGAGTGTGAAAACATTGTGACATTAGCATCTAAATAATTAAAAATAGCTATTCTATTCATATTTTAAAACTCCAATAAAATGATATATAATTTCAAATTCATTGGCATGTCAAGTATTTGTAGATTATAGTAGTATAAAATGTAGGGAAGACAAAACAAAGCAAACCGTGATGTAAAAATTCAGCATATATGATGGAAGAATTATTTCAGGATCAGACTTTGCTGTTTTTAACTTTTCTATTGAACTATGTATGGCAAAACAGTACTAGAGTTGAAGTCCGTAAAAAAAACAGTCGTGATGTCATCAAATGTTACATGGGAAAATATCAATTTCTTACTATCTGGTCATCTGTTAAGTTTTATTTCTAATCAGGAGGAAAATATAAGCAAGGTCTACTAGTAGTAAATAATTCTGCCAAAATCCTTCACAGTAAAGCAACTGCTCCCACATTTTTCACTATTAATTAGTATCAAGCTTTCTTATAATCTGTTCTTAATTTGCAGTGTCTGAATGAAATTGGCTCTGACAAAATTCTTTTTATTTCCCTACTACCAGTGGATAAATTATTTGTCCAGGTCATGCTGTGTCAAAGAAGTGATAATGTGTTTATTTGAAAGCTGTAAGCAGCACCTGTCTTGAACACATTGCGTTACTTTTTTTTTTTTCAGCCACAGCATTTAGAACACTTACATTTTCTTGGTATAGGAAAGTAAAAGGGGACAACACACTAACTGAAAATTCTTAGTAATGATAGAAATTATATTGTTTTTGCTCAAGCACACTCTGCTAATACAACATTAAAACCAATTACTTTCCCTCATGTGTTGCTTGCTACATGTCCACTACTTAATAGTTAGAAATTCTGATTTTTTAAAAAATGTATTGACAGCAATACCTGAACTTGCTTTATTCCTTTCCTCAATATGTAAACTGAAAATGAAAATATGGTTTACAATGATATATCTATATTTACATATCTATATTTATATGTTTCTCTATTTTGCATGTGTAAGGTAATTAATACTTAGGAATCATTTAAAATGAAAATGCATAGTCATGACTAAGCCTTACTAATACTTCTGAACCCCTCAAATTATCTGCCTGATGAATGAAACACATTTTTAACTTATGTAGTTCATGTTTTTTTAATTTATATTACATAAAAATATAAGGTATATTTTCAAATAACTTATATCAACTTCAAATGTCTGCATGAATAAATTCATTTTCAATTCCAGTGAAATAGGAATATCTTTGGTGTCCTCTGTTAGTGCTTTAAATAAAAATTTCATAGTTTTCCAAATATATATAAAATAAAGTCCATACCAACTAGTTGTATGAATTTTCAGGAATAAACTTTGCTTTTCTAAGGAATTATAGAATGTTGCAGTTTTGATGAATAATGAAATAAAAAGTGGAAGTTGATAACAATCAGTGAAAAAGAATCAATGGTATTTTTTAAAATGGAGGTAAGCTGTTCTAAAATAAAAACTGTACTCATTAACTTGATAAGTTGAAGCTGGTTTAAGTTAATTAACTTTTATTACTATCTTATAAATACAAAAATATTTTATTTTGCAATGTGAACAACTTATTAAAACTTATATTATCATACTTTCAGTTGCTATTGACTCATTTTATTAAAAGTTAATATGTTCGTGCTGAATGGTATAGCAGATGAATTCCTTAAAATGTTATAAAAGAATTGGGATTTGATAAAATGCTATTTCCAAATTGAACTATGGAAAACTGAAGCTGAAATAAACTGCATATCTTAATTCAATAAAGTAGCTTAGAAATGTAAGAAAAAGTTTCAAAATAATGGTGTAAATAATTTTTTAAAAAATGTGTGCCTTAGTATACAGGACAGATTGAGTTGAGAAAAGGAGACAAAGAGCTAAACTTGCACAGAGCAGTGAACTACCTCTTGGTAGTAGGCATATGCTTGGGCCCAGAATAAGGGTTAAAGGGCCTTGCAGCATCTGGAGCCTAAAGTACTGTAGAGCAGGTTTCAATTCTAAATGCTACCATGGGGCCCATAGTAACCTTCATTGTTGAAAAGGAGTCACCAGCTGGATCAAGATTTGTAACCACATTAGAAGCAAGTTTGCTAGTTGTGAGTGCTTGGGGCAAAAGATTGTAAGAAATGAACAGCTGTCTCCTTAGAGAGAAGAGATCAGCTTTGGAGAATTCTGTGACAGTTATGTCACTGAATCAGGGGTTGGTAGGGGTCACACAGATAAAGATCTGAAAATGGAGCTTCAAGGTCAAAAGGGAAAAAAATGAAAGTAAATTTTGAATATTGCTGGGATTATAAGGTTAAAGGAAATGAATGTAAAAATAATTCTTGCAATGTGTGTTTTGAAGAGAGGCAAGAGCATACAATTGGATCACTGTGGGTTCTGACCCCAAGTAGTGAGTTGTTATGTAAATGTGGGTCTCTTTCTTATGTGCAGTCATTACTTTGAGTAATAAGTTCATTATTCTAACCTAAAAATTATAACTAAAGATCCTTTGTGCTATGTCAAAAATATTCATAGCTTTAAATAAATGTGAAGAGCAATATTAAAAAGGATACAAATTTTCAGAAGTCCATATTATAAATAATATATATTTTTCAGTTAATTTTGCTATTGCATACATAAAATTATTAATTAGTTAATCTTTTTTTCTTTCAGTATTACCAAATTGGTGACCTAAACAAGTATATGAGAAAAGATGTAAGAAGTTGTATATGAGAAACTGAGGATTTAAGTTTCTTGGAGCAAGTCAGAAATCATACATAAGATATGGTTAATGAGAGTCCAGTAAGAGAGAGAGAGAAGGGGAGAGGAGAAAAGAGGGAAAGAGGGAAGGAGGGGGTGGATGGGAAGGAACAGATATGCACACATCTAAGAGAAACAGACTCTATTTTACTGGTAATTTCACTTGGGGTCTTTTTTTATCCTGTAAGACATTCATTTTCCATGTATGTGTTATGAGGGAAGTTCTTAAGCCACCTTTTAAAAAAAAAAATTGTCAAGTAGAAGGCTTTTATATACCATATGCATTAAACAGGTGTTATTTTTCAAAACAAAATGTGTCTGTCAGCACTAATGAGGTGTTCTGAGTAGCCATGGTGTTGGCATTCAATAAATGCTTAATACTAGAAATAATACCACAGGTAGCATGGAGTTTAAAGCATAAAAATGGCCTTCACATATTTGTCTCTTCTCTAAAAATAAAATGTCTTCCCCAGCCCTCTTTCACCTAATGTTATGTGACTATTTTCCCATTAATGTGAAGGTGGCTCTACTTTGATGAATGTTTTTGCTGTAATCAGGAAGATAAAAAATAGGCCAGATATAATCACTTGAGTTGTGTTTATGGAAAGGAATACTATAGGTTCTCAAAATATTTTATTCATTATTTCTAATGTAGCTATTTTAGTTTCATTGACTTTTTCTACAATCCTTGTTGCTATATAGTGTATTTATTGTACTGAATCATGAGCTAATTTCAGATTGTAAGAGACAGATTAGTTAGATAAAGTTGAATGGAATAGGATCATTATTTCAATGAATATATGTTATATTTAAGAAATGGCAATAATCTGAAAAGTAATGTAGTCATTACCAAATGGCATACAAGAAGCTGAACATAGATGAAAAGAAAGCAAGCAATAACACAGAGGAATGAAAAAAGCCCAAGAGTGAGTTTTATTTTTGCAGGTTAGGCTTGGAAATTACATATATACACATAAGTCAGTTGTATAATAAATATATAATCATGTTTGAATATTTAAGAGTTTACTAAACTGTGTATAAAATTATTGAAACAAATAATGTGGATACTTAGTGAAGTTTAAGATTAAGAGCATTTAATCTTAAATTGTCACTACTAAATTCTTAAAAATTATATAAATAATCTTTCTTATGCTTGATAGTTTTTTCCCCAAATATCAGATACATTCTTATCTGTTGCATTTGTTTTGATTTTCATCTCAGGCTTCTTTTTCCCTTTTGATTACTTGCTTGAATATCCCAACTGGAAATTCCCAAGAATCACTGCTGGTATTCAAAACAACATGATAAAGGACTCTGATTAGAGGAAAAGGTTTAACCCTGTTTGTGATATTCCATGATCTATTGCAGAGGAAGTAAACCAGAGCCTGCAGGGTCAAATTCAGAGCTCTCCTGTTTTAGCAGATAAAGTTTTATGGAGACAAAGCAAAACCCATTTATTTACATATTGTTCAGTGACAGCTTCCTCAGTACTAGGACAGAACTGTGTATTTGAGAAGGAGAAGTTATGTTTTGCAAAACCTAAAATATTTACTCTCCGGCCCTTTCTAGAGAGTTTCCTTATCACTGATTGTTTACATTGAAGTAGCTAAATTGTCTTAATTCCTACTCTCCCACCCCATATCTTTTCTTCTTTCCTTGTTCATTAAGAAAATACCTGGATCTTACTCATTTGCTATCATTCATTCACTGACTAGAATGGCTTAAAATTTTCACCTAGGAAACTTGAAAGGAAAAACACCTAAGACAAATTTCAATTTGAGTGACTTTTAGAGATAATTAACCAAGCCTAAAATCAATTCATTAAAAATAATTTAAATAATAATAGCAATGTGTATAGCACTTACCAGATTCCAATCATGTTTCTGAGTATACTGCTTATATGAATTTAAATTATACCACCCCCGAGAAGAGAAGCATCATCAACATTCTCTTTGGAAGAATAAAGAAATGTCGACACAGAGAACATAAGTAATTATTAAATTAGCATTCTAAGTGGGAGGAGAAATAGAATAGGAACCCAGGACAGCTAGATAATCACCAAGCTTTATGGACTTGGTGGACAGATAAGAATGTATCATATCTTTGGAAAAACTATCAATATCTAGATCTATTAACCAATGGATACATTTTACATTTTAATGAACATAGTCACACCTCTGAAAATTCAGATCATTAACTGTTGTTCCCATTTATTATCATAAAACTCTAAATGTAAGTCAAGTGATATATTAGCAATTCAGTATGAGGTTTTCAGTTAACATATGGTAATACCTAAAGGCTCTAAATTTCTAGTGCTTAGCAATTCTCAGAAACCAATAAAAAAGCATTTAACTGTGGAAAAGGAGTAGTGATACCTCAGTTTTTATGCAATAATGAATAGAATTGATAATAAAATCAAATATTTTATAAATAGTAGAATTTCATTATTAGAAAGAGGTCATTCCAAGTTCTTTCATCATGAATCATACTAGAAAACATCAGAGATAAAGTATTACTGTTATTCATAATTTTCATATGAGACGTACACTGATGAGTCATGGAAAAATAAATGAGTCTATAGCAATAAATAAAAGACAAATTTAATTGGCTGATGTCTATCAGAATCAAATTTGAAAGAACACTTAACAAAAGAACAGATAAAACTAAAACAAACCCTAGAAATCTGACTGGAGAATTAGTTTACCAGAGGGTCAGGAAAGGGTGTTTCAGGGCAAAGGATTTTAAAGAAGCTGTCACTGGGTCAGAACCTCTCTCATCATTTCTGGTTCCAGTCACTGCTAGCACAAATGCCAATGAAAGGGATTTGGTTGCCTCAAAAGAAAAATAAAGTATTCCAACAAACACAGTAGAGGAAGAGGGAAAACTAGCAGAGCAGAGGGAGAGGGAAAAGGGCCAGTGACTTGACTGATTGTGTGTGATGAGGTTGCTAAGATAGAAGCTGAGCAAGGTGTAACAGAGGTCTGCTTCTTCTGAGGTCAGGGGCTCCCTCTGCCCTGGGGGTGAGAAGGTTACCTTCCATAGCATTTCAGAAAGAAAAGAGTGAGCCTATGTGCATTGCACTTTATTAGATTCTAAAAAAAAGTTGCTTAGTTCTGCCCCCTTTCCCGTGGTCCCTTTGCTTGGAATGTCAGGGGGAGAATTCAGGCCCTGGAACTCTGCAGGTGCCAGATATCAGAGCTGGAGTTCAGCCCTTCCAGTTTTGGAAGCAAAGCTAGTAGGGGGCCAAATGAACTTTGGTATGTGTGTGTTGTTGTGTGGTTATGTGCATCTGAACAGCTGTGAACCTAACTCCTAAATAATATATAGGATTACCTATATATCAGTGTTACCTCAATGAAATAACACAATTAAAAAATAAAAAGAAAGAACACATTTATTCACCTATGGAAATAAATCAATGAAAAACAAATCTCTAAAAGTCAAAGGGAAATATATAATTTAATTTTTTTTATTATTAGCATAATAATTGGAAAAGGAAATATAAATTGAAGTAAATGATGCTCTAATTTTTTACCAAGCCATGTCGAGTATTAATCATAAGTGAAACTACTGGGAAATTCTTTATCAGTTTTCATGGATATACCTAAAATTCTCAAACATAAAAAATTATCTCTCTTTTAAACTTAGTTAATTGTTTTCTACTTGTTATCCTCTCTTTATAATCCACTGGCTAACAATCCCCTTTTATTCAGCCTTTGAGTCACACACACACAAAATTTACTTTTGTAGTATGTTGAACTAATGTACTAAATGGAGAGCAGAAATAAATGTTTCCTTTTTAGATATAGGCTCTGAAAGGAACTGAACAACTACTTCATAATATGGCTAGTGGTCATTTAATTTTACTCTATATGACTACATAGTCATCTTAAAAATGAAAAATGTTATTAGTTCAAAATATTATTGCCTTTCACATTAACATTGACTTCTTATATCAACTTTGAAACAAAAATGAATTTTATAGGATTAAGATTTTGTTACAATAGCTGTTTTTATAACACTCATTCAAAAACACTTAAACATTCACATCTGATGGAGGGATAAATCTGTTTAAAGGGGTTGAAAGCACAACCACTCACAACTAAGCTGGCCTTTGTCAGCATGCACTTGACATCTGAATGAGCCTATTTTCTGTGTGGTGAGGGGTCAGCACAATAAAATGGCTGTCATTGAATCACTGAGTGGTTTTGGAGAATACTACCAAAATGCTGTCTAGGTGTTCTGACACTGATCTGTAGAGAGGTCACTTTCACCTGAGTGACCTGTGAAACTTCATGGTCAAGACAACACAGAGAATGGTTAACAAACTCAGTCAGTAAATATTGAAGATGCTATTTCTTGACCAATTCTTTGTATTTAACCAAAGTTCTCTACAGGTATATTGATAGATCTGTTTTAAAACTTTGGAGAGAATGTGAATTTGACACCTTTGGATGCATGGGAATTTTCTGTCCCAAATCCATCCTGATTCAATCACAGGAACCTTATTGTGTCCATTATTTTAATGTTGCTACTTCAATTGTTTAAAATAATAAAATTTTCAATGAAGAAAGGGATTGGATAGTTAGATTGAGGAAAACATTGAACTAAACAAAGAAATTAGTTTCTGAGACTAACTCAAAATTTAGCAGTTATAATTAAATATTTTTTTAATTTAATAGTTTGATAGAAGATAACTCTCTAAACAGACTATTTTCTTCAAAGTTCTCTGAAAAATAGGGAATGTAAAAAAAAAACCTACATGTAATATCAGGATTAGACATGACAGCTTCTTTGTTTTAAAATAATGAATTTATTTAGATTCATTTTTTTAGAAAGCTCTATCAATTATTATTGTCAATAAGGAAAACAAAATGTGTACTACAGACCCAAAGATACTAACGACCATCTTTAGAAAATAGATTTTATAATACCTGTAGATATATATTATTGTCCTGTTTTACCAAAAAGAAATCCAGTTTAATTGATAAAAAAGTGGCTTGCAATAAATTTCCAATAAAATACTTGAATTGAAGACTATAAATCAAATAAATGATTACTTTGAAGTTAGCACAGTTTCCACAGAATAGCATTCTTTCAGCATGACTGACAAAGTACTTTAAACATGCAGAGTTCTCATTTGGACATCAGCTATTTAAATCTAGTTCTGATCTCTTCTTCAGTTTAACTACTTCCTTTGACTTTTTACTCAATTTGATTCTGAGGTCATTATTTAGGTAAGTGATACAATTATGAGCTAAGAAATTCTATTCAAAATTTTGGTTTTACAAAACCTTCATTGGTTAGGCTATAAAAGGATGATATTGAGGGGATACTTAAAATCAAAATTTTATTTTTAATAAGTAATTTAAACTTGGATATCAAGAGTCTTTTTGAACAGAATGTTTTGGACACAGAATATCTTGAATTCACCAGGTGGGTGGTCCAGATGAAATGAATTTTCTGAAAATGTTTAATTAAAGTAAATGTGGAGGTAAAGCTCTAGCAGTAGCTATAGACTTGGCCATAATTCTGTTACAGAAATTAGATTGGCATTTCCCACAATGTATTATATTAGTCATTTATATTCTTGCTTTCTCTCCAACATTGCAGATTCAAAATATGAGAGAAACTCAAGGAAATGCCAAAGGAATTAGTGTCAGTTCTCTTTCTGAGAGAGAGAAAAGCATTAACTTTAAATACAAAATGAATTGTCATATAGGAAAATGAATTAAGTGTATTTTGTATGTCTCCAAATGGAAAACATTTATAAAGAACTAGAGATTTTGTTCCTAGCTCTGGAATCAGGAAAAAAGGGGATTTTGAGAATGGCAGACCACACTTTACTAAGGAATCCTGTTAGAGAGGTAAGAGAAGGCTAAAGACGAGAGACACCTTCACCTGTAAGAGACGAGAAACCCAGTACATCTTATCAAAAATTTAAGAATGTTATTAGCAAGAGATAGGAGACAGAGGGGCTAAAAATCAGAATAATTTGGCTACTAAGAAATGGAGGCTAAAAGAAATAAAGGATATGTCGAATGTAGAAAAGGCCAGGACTGAGTAAAAAGCTGAGCTGGCCCAGAAAAAAATCTTGTGAATGCAATTTTCTAAACGGTTTTCCTTTTACATGCCAATCACTATTATGATTGCTATAGAGATTAAAACATAATTCAGTTTAATTAGTATATACTAATAAGTAAAATTATTTTAAAGTATGATGAGATTCCCCATTTACTTTTGAGGCAGGTTGTATCTCTGAATTCTCCAAGATGTGAGAATTTTTCTTAGTGATTATCCTAGAAAGGCCAATTATTTCACACAGACACTGTAAACTTGAGGTTTGATGAGAACACAGAGTGTGGAACAAGTTTTATTTTGTGTGTTGTTGAAATGTCTATAGCCAACTCCCACAATGTATATGTTAATTGCAAATTACCTTGACAAATGTACTTGTGATCGTTTGGGGGGAAAAAGTGCTTAATTCAATATGATGGTTGAAGTGCCTTTTATGCATTACCTAGAATATAAATGAGCAGTTAGAAAAACTCTAGAACTAAGGCTTTCTTAAACTAAATGTAGAATTAAGTAAAATGACACAATTTATGATTTTTAAAATGTTGAGATAATCCTTCAAAACTGAGTCATCATTGATATTTAAGAACAATATAGGCATCAACATCTTAAACGAATGGGAAGATGTAAGCTGGTCCTTGGACAGTATCTAAAAGGATGGACAAGGTAAGAACCTTAACAACCCTTTTAAAAACAATCCCTAAACCATTTACAAGCAAAGGATAAACGCCAACAACACTGCATTTCAGTAGTTCCCTTCAATACATTTTCTTTAAAACTTGTTTGTGCTTTTTGCTTTCTGCTGCTATTTTGTGTTTTGTTTAGCATTTTTTCCTCTTCCCCAGAGAGAAAGGTAGAGTGAGTGGTGGGAGAGCTGAAAAATCTCCGGGTTACAGGATAAATCCCGCTCGGCTGCATGTGACTGCCTCATTTAGCAGCTGGCAATTCTGTGGAGCAATGCTCTGCATTTGCTCTTACACTCTTTTATGTAATATAATATATATTTTTAAAATTGATTGTAATTTTTTTAGCACTTTGGGGGCTGCTGGTGGTCTCTTTTTCAGGCTAAATAGACCAACTGCTGCTGCTAAAAGAGTTTATTCGACCACCCACACTCGGAAGCACAACCTCCTTCTCCCGGTGTCCCCTGAAGTAGCAGTCAGCAAGGCCTGTGCAGTAATAACTGCGAGCAGCCTTCAGGCTCAGAAAAATGTCACAGCTTGATCCCCAGAGCCTCCAGTGCCCCCATTCAATCAGTGCTCAACTGCATGACGCACCCTGAAACTTAAAATGAAAGCCCTGGATTCATGGCCAAAAATACAAACTCCCTACCGGCTCTTCCTGTGGGAGTTATTGAAGTTCTCCCTCAGCTCACAGAGGCTACCTACTCTGTCCTCCTGTCCCAGGTAGCAAGGAAAAAAGGCACAACTGTAACATTTCTGAACAAAGGCCTTGACTGGGAAGCAGAAAGACTTCAAAACAGCAGGCGCATAGTTTTTAAAACAACATTTTGACAGATAAAGTCAAATCATAAAATATAGTGAATTTATAATTACCTCTGCTGTTGGAGGGGATAGCCCAGAACAGGGTGAGCTACCAAATCAAATTTCATTTGACTCTGAAATCATAGAATTTGAGAGAGTGTGTGTGTCCAAGTTATGGAAAGGGGCGATAATTTTTTGATTGAATGGTTTAAACTTTTGTTATTAATACTTCAACTCCATTCCAAGGCAAATATGTTGCCGGCATTTTGATCAGACAGGTCTAGTGTAAGTGACTAGACCAAAAGGTTTTAGCCACAAAAATATAAAGTAATAAACACATGTAGAAATTTATATTAAAATCACTAATCATTAATATTAATAGCCTTTTGGATGACTTGAAGTCCTTATAATCTCTTACTCCATGGACCTCTCATATACTGAATTTATTTTTTCCAGTAAAATCTTATTTTCTAAACTTTCAGACTATGCTGACATTCTTGTAGAAGTGTTCAAGGAGTAAATCATTCCTTATACTTGTTGCTGCTTTTTAAAATTATCCATTTTCACATAGAAACAACATATTTAATGCAAGATTTGTACAAACATATATGCCATTTGTGTCAAATGTTTTAAATTTATCATAACAGAACTTTGAAGGCAATACCTGCTTTCTATATAACAAATTATAATATTCAATCAGACAAGCAAGTTGCAGATAAAGCCTATTAATTTTAGAACCAGCTTCATGGTTTATTTTTGTGAATGAAACTTTGATCAGTAATTGGAACCCATAATAGCTGAGTTCATTTAAACCTTATTGAAATTTCTTTTTAAAAATTTATTTAAATATTTATTTTATTTATAAAATATCTATATAAAAATTTGCAAAATTATTATTTATTATTTTGCAGTGCAAGAACTGGGGTATAGGTGAGAGTTGCTGGGTGGTGAGAGGAGTCACAGAGTGGGGAGAAGAACAGGCAGGTCTACTGAAATACACTGCTGAGGAGAACAGCAGGCGAAGCAGGAGAGGTCTGCTATATCATGTGGGTCAGCTCCCAGTTGGGGATGGAACTCATGCTGCAGTGGCTGAGGATGCTTCACAGCACTGAGATTTTACCCCTTGTACCAGCAGGGAGGCCTGCCTTATTGAAATTTCTAATGCACTATTCTTCTGTAAAATACTTTTTATGTGTTGATTAGGAAGATTAACAGGTTAAGGGCTCCTTCCTTAACAAGACTGCCCACCTCAAATGTCAATAACAAAATCAAGCTTCCCCTACATTCTGATTGGTTAGCTATAAATTGGAAGTTCCCACACCTTCTTCCTCAGATTTGACAACTTATTAAAGCAGCTAATAGACTTCAAGCAGATTTTTCCTTACTATTACTGGTTTATCATAAAGGGTATAAATGAGGAAGTATCAAAATGCAAGGCATTTATGGGGTAGGGCATGGAGTTTCCAGGTCCCTATGTACCCCAGAGGTACCACTCTTGAAACAACTTAGTGTTGTTGTTGTTTTTTTGTGTGACGTTTTCACCACATATAATTGATTACATCACTGGCCATAGGTTGTTGGAGATAAGTCCATTTTGAGCCCCTCTGATAACATGGTTGATTCCTCTGACAACTAGTCCACATCCTGATGCTATTTAGGGGCCCACTAAAAGTCACCTTATTACTGTGCACTCAAGCATGGATAAAAGGGTTTTATCATGAAAAACAAAATAGATTCCTATCACTTCTATCATTCAAGATATTAGAAGGATTTCGGGAATTCTATGCCAAGAAGCAGGGATTAAGACCAAACACATATTTCTTATTATGTTATAATATTACACATGACCTTTAGGTTTAGAGCTGTAGTAATATTGGCTTACTTATAGGTATCTAGAGGAGTAAAGATATTGTTCTATGAAGACCGAAAATGTACTTTAGAGAATATTTTTTAAACACTGTGGTTTCTAGCATAACAATAACGTTGGAAGTTCATTCCAGGCATTCTTTTTTCCAACAAAATATTTATAAATGTTCTATTTGTGGTACAGTCGGGCAAGACGGCTGCTGTGTGTCTGACTGAAGGGACTGGTTGCCAAAATAATGAGAAAAGTCTTCAGCCTAGGTCTGGCCACCCCAGAGGGACTAGTAGGAGGGGTTCACATGCTGAATTCCCATAGTACCATTTTATGCATGTACTCCCACTTCTGAGGAAGAATGATGAAAGTGAGAGCAGCTCAAATAACATAGGGTAGAGACTTCAAACAATTTGAAAAAGCTGAGTATCCACTTTTGGTGTCATTTTGGGGGGTTAATTATGGATCTGCTAAAATAAAATGGCTATATCAAACTGAAGTCCCAAATTTATTTTTCTTATTATCTCTGCAGGTCTTTTGAATTTCTCCTATACTGTTATCCCATAATGACCAATCCCTGAAAACTTCCGCAAAATTCATTTATCTTATTATCATTACTTCATTCTTGTCATTACTTCATCCTTAACTCTATTTATTCACACAAATACACACATATATAACAAATATAATGATAATAATCAAAAAGTTGAATTATTTGTAGATAGTTACTGTAAAAAAAATTATTTCCTTTAATTAAGATGGATAAAATGAATGTCTTAGAGACTTTTGTTAGGCACTGAGATGATCAATTCCTTTGTAGAAATATTCTATAGAACCATTAAAAATAAACTATTAAGGAATTTTGAAAGAGTCTTATTAATAATATGCACATTTATTATGAGCAAGCTTGCATTTTAGAACTCATAATTTTCAAAAGATTTTAATATATTAGTTGAGATTAATAATTATTCATTTAATTAGACAGTAAAAAATTCAGAATGTAACATTTAAAATACAAGATTTGGGTTTTTGATAATTATGAGTTGAGGAATGTCCATTAACTCCAATATTTTTTTTTTCAAATAAGGGACTCTGCTTAATGATATCTATGATGTTTAACTTACACTGTTTGTTAAATCTTGACATATTAGGAAGAACTGATAAAATTTACCAGTCTAAAAATATTTCTTTTGTTGAAGTATGTTCTCTATTTTTTTTTTTTTAAGATTTATTTATTTATGCATACAAGCACTGGGGTACAGGCCAGAGGTGTGGAGGTGGTGAGAGGATTCACCACAGAGAGCGGGGAGCAGAACAGGCAGATCAACTGAAATACACTGCTGAGGGGAGCAGCGGGCACAGAAGGAGAGGTCTGCTGTGCCATGTGGGTCATCTTCCTGGCCGGCAACAGGGATCGAACTCGTACTCCAGTGGTTGCGGTTTGCTTCATAAGGCGTTGCTTAACCCACTGCGCCACCAGGGAGGCCCTGTTCTCTATTTTTATTTTTCTGTTCAATTTATTCCAATTTATCAGTTTCTCTGTATATCCTGGACCCAACCAATCCATTTTTCTTTTGGAATATGTGTCTTTCTTCTATTATACTCCAGTTGAAGGAATAAATCCTTAATGTTAGTCCACAATTTTTTGAGCTTTGGTTTTTTGAATTACTCATCTGAACTTAATAAAATTTCCTTAATCTAAATTTGCTCTCCTGAAAATTGTAACAATTTCCTATTTATAAGATATCTTAATGATACAAAAGTTGTCATTTTGATTACTGCATTTAATTTTTTTTATAATACCTCTTTTTTTTAAAAAAAGATTTATTTATTTATTTATGCATACAAGAGCTGGGGTACAGGCCAGAGGCTTTTGGGGTAAGAGTATTCACCAGAGACAGAGTAGGGAACAGACCAGGCAGATCAACTGAAACACACTGCTGAGGGAAGCAGCAGGCAAGGCAGGAGAGATGTGCTGTGCCATGTGGGTCCCCTCCCTGGTCGGGTTTGGACCTCCCGCTGCTGTGCTGCGATGCTTCACAGTGCGGCACTCAACCTGCTGTGCCACCAGGGAGGCACAGCATTTAATTTACATTTAGTTTTATATGTAATTTTTTGACACTGTGATAACCAAAAAAATGAGATAGTTATCTGTATATTTATATAAAGCACTCATCGTTCAGAATACTGGAGGATCTATTTCCAGAAATTTTATTTTTCCATATTTTATTATCAACTGACCATATTTTAACAAAATAAAATCCTATGCCTTTATTTTAAAATAGGTAATTTTCTCATGAATTCATTGTAAGATAAAAACTGATATGATCAAATGCATACTCACTTTTAAACTTAAAGTTTATTAATAAATATTATGGACAGAATATTAAAAGTATATAGAATAAACTAGATTCTATGATAGATAAAACCAACATAAATGCAATTTATATCATTTATGATTAACCTACCTTAATTTTATATACACTTTTTTCATTAAAAATATTTTTGATACATTTCTAATAAATTATCTTCCCTTGAGTCTATGCCTCCATGTTTGCTATTAGCCTAAATGCTTAGCCAACATTAGCTTGGCTAATGAAATGTATGGTTGATCCAAATGTGAAAGATGATTTTAAAATTTACACTTTAAATGAATCCTGCTGACTATTTCTCTCCTTTGAAATATTAATTCTGAAAATTAAATACAAACATTAAATAAGAAAAAAATATACAAAACACAAAATTGGACAAGAATATATCTGTCAACCTTTTTGAAAAGAAAATTCTCTTATAGTATTACTTCACACATTAAATAAGTTTAAATAAGATGCATTATAACGAGTAAATGACAATGTGTAAGCATGTGTTTGTATTTATTATAGTGGAAATATCTATATTTATAGTCATAATTCTAAGTTTGGTACCAATTCTTACTAGCAATTTGACCTCATTAATGATTTTTAAGCTCAGTAAACTTTGTTTCTTCATTTATAAAATTCTCATATAATAATATGTAACACATTGTTGGGATATGTATATTAATTACATTAATTAATTTTCTGCTTCTGGAAATAACCTCCTTTTTTTAAATTCTGTTTGCAAAAATGACCACAATAATTCCAATTCCTGTGCCCATCCCTTTTGTAACATGACATTGTGAGTAAAAGATCTCGTAAGAGAACTTGCAAAATTTTTCTTCATTCTTTGGAATTCTAACGTGCCAGCTGACAAGTCTAAGCTAGTCTTCTGAGAATGATACCTGTGGAACAGTAATGCTCTTGCCCAACTATTTTAAATTAGTCAGTTCCAAGATAATTTGGGAGACACATTGAATGGCTAGTGTTAAATGAGAAAATCTATTAAGTTGAGGTAATCCATACTGCAGGACAACAGATCACAGATTCATGACCTCTGCCCTCCCTGCCAAATAACCAGTGTTTAAAACAGCAAAATTTGTATCTCTTTATACAACAAAGTCTGTCTGAAAAGCCCTAAATTTACTAATCATTAAAATCCTTCAGTGAAGAGGTTAGTCTGAACTTTCTAATGAGAATCCCCAATGATCCCAATGATACCTTTTTTTTTTTAAACTCTTGGGACAGAGGAACTCTTTTTACAATGAAATTGCCATCGTAACAGAATGTCGGGTAAAAGATGAGCTCTCTTGTCACTATGAGGGGAGAGTAACTCAGAATAAAGGTATCTTAGAGAAAGTAGAGATAAAAGGTGAGTGGTAATGAATTATTGATGGCATTGTTTTCAGTGGGTGGAACTAATATGCCTGAAGCTAGCATTACTCATGATACTTTGAGTTTTATAAGTCATTAATGTAAATTATATGTGAGTTTAATTTGTTGGCAAAATGGTTGATTAAGGAATATATATTAAATATTTTAATTTTTGTAGGGCAGAGGTTCTTTTGTAACTGTTCACCCAGATCATTACCATGGGAAAATAGCCATAGATAATATGGAAACAGATGAAAATGACTGTGTTCTAACCAAACTTTATTTACAAAGGTAAGCTAAGGGAGTGATGTAAGTGAATAGCAGAGTAAGATCTTTCTGAATCCTATTTTCCTTAAAAACGATAAAAATCTAGCAAAATTGTCCTCATCAACTTTTGCAGTACTCTTTAATCAAAAACTTGCAGCAATCTAGGGAATTTTTGAAATTAAAAATAAGTGACTGACTATAATGCCATACTGTTTTGATTAGTTTGTTTTACAGTACAATTTGAAGAGTACTTCTTTTTTTTCTTTTTCCTCAGAACTGTTTTGTCAACTTGTTTACATTTTGGTTCCATACAAATCATGTTTGTTCTATTTCTTTAAAGAAATAGATTGGAATTTTTGATAAGTACAGCATTAAATCTATATATGGCTTTGGGTAAACAACATTTTTAACAATGTTAATTTTTCTAATTGATGAGCATGGAATATCTTTCCATTTCCTGTTGTCTTTTTTAAATTTCTTTCAACAATGCCTCATAGTTTTCTTTGTACAGGTCCTTTACCTCCTTTATTAAGTTTATTACTAGGTACATAATTACTTCTAATGCAATTATAAATTAAATTGCTTTATTTTTTTCTTTTCTAGTCTAGTTTGTTGTTTATACATAGGAACACAACAGACTTTTGTATATTGATTTTGTAACTTGCCACTTTAAAGGACTGATTGACTATTTTAAGGTAAAGTTTTTATGGATTTCATATATATTGTGTCATTGTCAATTAGACATATAGGTTAATGGAATAGAATTCAGAAGCAAGAAAAGAAAAATCTATGTTGTCTCAGAAACCTGAAGTGTACCATCAGACATGCCAGCATACACATAATGTAAGGCCCAAAGGATACCAGATAGTGATGAAGAAATTTGAAGAAGTAATTGCTGAAATATTCCTAAATTTAATATAAAGTATTGATCTACATCCAAGAATCTTAGTGAATCCCAAATACAATATTCCCAAAGAGATCCACACTTAGACACATCAGAATCAAAAGTTTGAAAGCAAAACAAAGAGAGCTGCAAGGGAGAAGAAATTCATTATTTTCAAGGAATCTTCAATAAGATTAATAGCTGGTTTGTCATTGGAAACCACCCAGGACAGAAGCTGAGGGGATGACATATTGAGATAGTTGAAAGATAAAAACTGTCAATGAAGAAATATACGCTAGCAAAACTACCTTCTAAAAATGAAGGGAAATATGACATTGTGATTTTAAAAACTTCCCAAATAGAGAATTTGTTGCTAGCTAACCTGTCCTATCAGAAATACTAAATGAAATCATTCAGAGTAAAATTAAAGGATTTTGGATAACTTGAATCTATATGCAGAAATAAAGAGGTATTGATAAATAAATGAATAAGTAAACAGAAAATACTGTATAAACATATATTTCTTTTATAATTTTTTCCTCCTCGAATTTAAAAGATAGCTATATAAAATAATGATTAAAATTCAGTATTTATGGGTACACAATCTATAAAGTTGTAAATTTGTATGCAAGATTGATTTAAGGATAAGGAATTGCGATGCTATAGGATCTATGTTCTGTATCCTGTTGAACTGAAAGTTGTTTTAATCTGAACTAGGTTGTAATAAATCAAGATGTTAATTTTAATCACTAAGGGAATCCACTAAGAAAGAAGTAAAAGGATGTAATGAAAAAATGATAAGGGATTGAAAAGGTACATTAGAAAATATTTATTGAACAGAAATTTAGGTGATGATGGAATAACAAAAAAAAGACAAAAAAAAACCAAAACAGCAAAATAACATATGTCACATGCAGATACAATTTTATCACTAATTAGATTAAATGACTTTACATTTAAGATTCTAACTTCAATTGCCCTGAGAAGAATCTCTCCCATTAGAAAATCTCATTAGCAAACTAGGATAATAAGATATGTACAGAAACTCAGCTTGGATTCAATACCAATATTTTAGATCATCTGGTGCTCATTTATTTATTTATTTTTAAAGATTAACTTTAGGCATACAAGAGCTGGGTGTAGGCCAGATGTGGAGGGTAGGTGAGGGGGTATGAGGAGGTGAGAAGACTCACCAGAGACAGGGTAGGGAGCAGAACACGAGGATTTACTGAGATACACAGTGGATGAGACACATATGCTGCACCATGTGGTATAGCTCCTTGGACGGGATCGAACTGGTGCTACAGTGGCTGCAGATAGCTTCATAGTGACTTAACCCCTTGTGCCACCAGAGAGGCCTAATGCTCAATTTTTTAGACCTTTGCAAAGACTGAATAGGTTTTCTATTTCTTCTTGTTGCAAATATAAATATTTTATGTGTTCTCTTCTGGGATTTTTTTTTCTTTTTCTCAACTTCCTTTTGAACTGTTTCATAGCAATATTCTTTGTTATAATATTTGATTTTAACATTTTCTTAATTCCTTATGAAAGCTCTTTACATTAACTATGAGGTAAGTGATTCTGAGCAGAGACAGTATTTTAAACTTAAAGGAACACTTTGTGTCCTTCTGGACTCCACAACCCATCTACATTGTGCTCTCCACTCTGCAATTAAGCATTTACATACTTGCTGCATATTAGAGGGCTCATGCAACACTGCAATTAAACAGTAAAGAATTTTGACACAGGGTCTGTTTTTCAGAAAGACTGCGTGGAGACTCAGATTCTAGTGTAATATACAAATAATCACCTGTACAAAGTGGCTACAGATTGTCTTAAACATAATCTTCCATATTTTGAAATCTCCTCTACAATGTTTCTTGAAAGTATGAGTGTTTTGATTTGTTTCTTCATTGTATTTTGATTTGTTTCTTCATTTTTTAATTTATCACTTTATTTTCAATGACTAACAGAGGCTGGTATGACACAAATGCTTACTAAATAATGACAGAATTGCTGATACCCCTCAGGGAATAATTTGACAAAAAAAAAAAAGTAATTTCTAATTTGCTTAAAGGTTTTATAAGTTTTTTCACCATTAAACTAAAACAAAAAGTAATGAATAAAATACATCTTAATTACTTGACATATAACTTTTGGGTCAATTAACCCTGACTTTGCAAATCATGACAACACTCTTGTGTTTTAAACATAAATCATTTCTATTTACAATTTCCTCCACTAGCAGTGTTTTGAAAAAGCTCTATGCTTTCCAAGACACAATTCTAGGCTGAGTGTCTTTATAGCTAAAATTTAATAAGATTTCAATTTTTAACCCGTTTTCCATTTCTCTCAGAAGCTGTCAAAGTAAACTACATTGAACTTGTTTTATCAAAGCAGCTCAAAATCTGTTGCTTACTATAGTAAAATGAAGCACATCACTGCAAATGGAAATTGACATATTTATGCCCTAAAACAAAAGTCTAATTTCTGAGGTGCCTGTTGTATATGGAAATTTTTCCCACACTGCTCTACGTCATTTATGTAGAAAACTTTAAGATTCTTTAAAAGTATCTACAAAATTAGGTGAAGGGTAAAATTATGAATTTCCCACTTGGAAGAAAGTGGCTTAAATTCTATCCAATTATTTGCCATGACAACCAGCTAAACACAAAAGGGCTAGAATGGATGTAGAGTACTGCCTCTATAATCATCACTGTATGTCCTTCAAATCATGGATATGCAGCACCACTATCCCTGGCTACTTCAGGGCCATAAGCCTACACGGTAATTACATGCTTTGGAATACTCCACTTAAGTGCATCAATAATATAGTGAGCGTACATGTTCTTTAATTCTGCACCTGTAAATGGGGGGATAATAAAGAAAATATCTCTATAAGAAAAAAAGAAGAAAAATGAATCAGACAGCTAAATTATTTTTAAGCTTCTTTTTGAGGTCTTCCTTTAAAACTCAGATACTTAATGATTGAAAGTTGTACATGAATGTAATCAATTAACAGAATTGCACTGCTTAAGTGACTGCAAAGTTTAGAACATAGGAAATTAAATAATGAAAAACAAAAACTCCCAATTAAGCTTAATATTTTATCTTTAAAGTACCCATCTTGACTGTGCATTTCAAAATCCCTGGTTACTTTTCTTTTTATTGCCATGTCTGTAGATAATGACTATTAATGGATTTTTAGAAGATAACACCTACTACTCTGTGCTTTCCAACACAAGAGTTAACACATCAGTGCATTACACAACTGTATTGCTCTGTATGTTAGCTGTTCATTTCATACATTTGATAATGATGTGTGTGTGTGTGTGTGCATTTTCTCATGGACTTGAAATCCATAGTTCTCCCAGAAATGACTTTTTAATATAATCAACTAAACAAAGAAAACTTAAGTGCACTGGTGAGATGGTGATGAGGAATACATGGGGATTACAATTAATGGCAAGTATATGTAAATTTTAAAATATTTTAATAAAAGAAAAAAAATGAAAAAAAAAACAATATTATGCAACTCAAAAAAAAAAAAAGAAAAGAAAACTTAAGTCGATAAAATCATAGAGATAAGTAGCTGTTGCAAAACCATAAGACTTTTAACCCATTCGCATATTCCAAAAAATAAAGTGGTTAATTTGATAAAATGAAAGATTTCTTCTGAACCTATACAGTTGAGCAACTAAGTTTCTATATTCTTGTGATTTCAAAGATAGTCTTATGAAAACTGTATCTATTAAGTTATAATAAAGTTAGTATTCTTCTATTGGAAACAAATCAAGTTTTGGTGTGGGTCCATCCTAACCATTTGCACTTTGGAAAATAAGAACAAAAAAAATGAGGAAACTTATAAAGGTACCAATATTCTTTATGCAAATCAGTTATCAATGCAAAATATGATGCTGTATATTGACTTGGAAACAAGTGTTATTTAAAGAAGAAGACCTTGTTGTATTTTCACAAAATTCAAAAAATTTGGGAAAATAAGATGCATAAAATTCCAAATTTCATAAAGAAAACATAAAGATGTACTGAGTAACCAAAATAGTATCTTCCTTAAAAAATTGTTACTCTAGTGTAAAGTTATACTTGTTTTTACTTATCATTTTAGATTTATAAATTGATGGATGTGCATGTTTTACTAAAGTAATATTAATATGCATGCCATTGTTTTCTGCTAATTTCTACACATTTACTTCTTAGAAATGATCATGTCAAAAACTTGCTTTTAGGATGATGAACATTTATTTTCTACATTACATGTGTACTATACTGCCATTTCTTAATAAATATCTTTTGTGAAAAATATGGAATTTGATTTACTACATGGCAATGCCAACAGAATATCAAAATATCAAAATCACTCTATCTTCAAAACAACAGACAGAAAATGCAGAATCTTCAAGAAACAGTTATTAGGATTATGGATTGAATATTAAATGTCTGTGATCTTGGGCTTTTGGAAACTTTTACTGGCTTAGACAGTGAATTCCAAATTTTGTATGTAACTCTTATTACGTAGGTAACTGGTTACCAAAACAGTATTTTATTATATAGGGAAACTACTGTTTTAAAGTTTAAGAGGATTTTCAGGATGCTAATTATATTAGTTTGGCAATGAGTCATTAGCATACTAAATCTGAAATGAAATATCAGAGTTTTTTTTGCATACTCATAACTATTGTTTTTTTAACTATTGACATGGAGATATGAATAGGCCAATTGTTTACATTCATGTGAAGATATATATTGCAAAGCCATATTATGAAATGTTATTTGAGTGAATTATTACAGTTCAATTTCAAGTCTCTATAAAGGTATTATAGTAGAAGCACTGGGAGAAACTTTCCAAAATCATAGCAAACTACTCTCTTGGAAAGACCTTATTAATGGTACTAACAGCAAGACACAGAATTGACAATGTTTACAGTTGAGTATTCAAATGACCCACATCCAGTGTTTTGTTTTTGTTTCTGTTTGGTTTGGTTTTGTCTTCCTGATTCCATGGCAATTGATATATTGAAGCAAGACGACACTGAAAAGTTAGATCCCTTAAGTTGGCCTACATCTGTGATATTAATGAAAACCTGTACAAGATTGTTCCCTTTGAATAGTCAACTGAGTGCATGCTATTAATCAGACATATAGAAACTATCTCTTGGTGTCATCTAGTGGTTGCATTTTATCACTGCATAAAAGAAATGCCTTACTGGTTTTCTGAGTAAAGATGGCTTTATTACATTTGTTTCTGACTGACTGGAGTAAAAGAAGCTGCTGTTTTTAACAGACAAGGGAAGGTTAGTGGCAATCAAGCTTCTGGGCTCTTCACCCCGGCCCTTTGCTGTGCCATCTTATAAGGTCAAGACACATCGATGAAATGCTCAGTTATTGTGCACTAGTGTGAAGGTGCTGTCTGCTGCCCCATTTAGGCTGCCTGGCTGAGTGACTGGGTGTTGTTAAGGGACATCCACAGCCAGTACATAAGGTATTTTCTTTGAGCTGGCTGAGCAGCACTCAGGGGATTCTGACAGACTGAGCTGACATGATAACAATCTGATTGCAGATGGCAATGGTAGGAGCCTTCGTGTGAGCCAGAAGAGTCCCCTGACCCTCCTGTCATCTACTCTTAGTCTCTATCCTAGGACAAGAACACTGCACAACTATCTCAGGGAGAGGTGACATGGTGAAAATAACTTACCCACAAATATGTGGAAATGTCATCTCTAATGTTATAGTTCCTTTAAGACAAACTATAATTTTTAATATAACTTTTCAGTTTTGAAAGGAAAGGGCACCAAGCCTGGGTTGACAGAAATAAGTTATCTAGATAATTAAGGCTAACTACTCTACGTTCTCCTACTCTCTGGTCCGCTTACAGACAATAATAGGACTCAATTATTTATAATTCAGGAATATTTTTTCTTTAAAAAACAGAATTTTCTATAAAATTGGTGTTTAAATGGCTCCAAATTATAATCATTAAGGAAGCAAACTATTAACAAATTGCAATCAGGTAATTTACAAATTTTAAATTAGCATTTTTTTCTTTAGTATGTCTAAGGTAACAAAGATAAAACATTATAAAACATAAAAAAAGGTGACATTTCATTCTCATTTTTCCATAATTACCTCATATTTCAGATAAATGTATTAGGTTTAAAATGATTTTAATGGATTTATCAATACCAAACAAAATATTCTACCAGATCCATATAGATTTACTTTATATTGCAATGTGAATATTTCTTTGGTTGTTGAATTTACTTATTATTTTTATTGATTTCTGCTTTTTTTTTCTTGTCTGTAATCTTTAATTTCTACATGTCTTAATCACAAGAACAAATTGGAAAACACAATTGAATGAAAATATGAATGGATATAAATTTCCTAAAAATTCTATTTGGTTTGCTATAAAAGAAGTTGTTACTGGCAATACTCTTGAAATGCAAATGTATGTACAATACATGGAAATATATAGATGTCTATAAGCATGTTTTATATGTGTTTATATACACATATATACATATAAATACATAGAGATACAACTATAAATACATTATAGATTTTTTTTGTTGAAGTTATATATATCTCCAACAGAATTACTATCAATTCACATACATATTAGTCCAAAAGATATATGACCAATTATTGTTCAGCATATCCTCTCATATATGACATTTTCTCTAAACAAAATCATAAGACTAGATTACTTAATCTTGTATCTTGTATGCAAGAGAATCATGTTTGGTTTATGGTTGCTCCAATTCTGATCAATGTGCTATACATTATTTTATTTTTAGAGCAAGAGATTGAAAATAATGATATTATTATTTGATAGTGTATGTGTTTGTAGCATCCATACATCTCTTATAAAAGTTTGATTTTACCTATAGGAACTATCACAAATATGAATCCTAAAATTTAAAACTTCCAGTCTATTAATATATTTTCAAAGTCTATTTTCTGATACTACAGCTAAATCAGAGCACAGGAAAATGATTTATTTAATAAATAAACAGGTCATTTGAATATCTTGTGCAAAGAAAACAGAGTTCAATCACCTCACCTTGATTTAGTTTCCATTCTCAGTAAATAAAATCTAGTATAATAAGGAAACAGATGAATGTCTACCAGTTGTAGCAAATAGGAAACTTGGGTTTCTTCTTTGTTAACAGAACTAGCTTATATATACAAACAGGAGCAATCTTCAGCAGCTGACATTGTTGATTAATCATCAATAGATTCAGTTAATGTCAATTTAATGTAATTCATTATTCTTAACAAATATCCTTTGATATTCAAATTGCCCATGGCTTAGTGGCCTTATAAGAGAGATTATTTTGTTCAGTTATATGACAATGCCTTTGAGAACCAATTCATCCATGACAAGTGCACCGTAATTCCATTTTAATTTTTGGTAGTGTTTAGGCAAATTGTGAACAATGTAATAGGTTAAAACACTTATTTGTTTTTTCTCTTATCATTGTTACATACTATAGTATACTGTGGGTTTAATTACATATTTGTTCAAATGCTAGTGTTGATATAAAACTCCTTGTTTGATAAACATTGTATTCCTCACTAGGGCAAACAAGATCCATTCTTTAGTAAAGGAATAGAGTGTGATATTTTGTTTCCTGTATCCCTCTTTGTGTTTTCATTTTCTTTTTTAAAGATATATTTATTTATACATACAAGCACTGGGGTACAGGCCAGAGGTGCAGGGAGGTGAGAGACTCCACCAGACAAAGCAGGGAGCAGAACAGGCAGATGGACTGAAACACACTGCTGAGGGATGCAGCAGGCCAGGCAGGAGAGAGGTCTGCCTGCACCATGTGGGTCATCTCCCCAGCCAGCAGCAGGAATCGAACTCGTGCTGCAGAGGCTGCGGTTTGCCTCACAGTGTGTTGCTTAACCCACTGCGCCACCAGGGAGGGCCCCGTCTTTGTGTTTTCACTTAACTTTCCCAACAATGCCTATATATTGGGATAATTACCTAAATTTTACAGATTATGAACACAAACTGATGTTCAGAGAAGTTAAACATATATCTTAAGATATATAAAAAATTACAGAAATGTGATTGGAGGTTTTTAAAATTTTTGAAGTTTTTTAAAGTTATATTTACTGAAGTCATGTTTGTTTATACAACAGTATATATTGTAGTGGTATAATTTTACACCTTTGCAAATGTATGTTATTTCACCATGTCCACTGAAGCCCCAGCAATGTTCCATTAGACCCTCTTCCCCCTTTTACTGCTACCACAACATATGACTTTCTGGTAGGTATAGTCATAGTCCAGTGTGCTCCCCCCATCTTGTTTTCCTCCCCTTCTCCCTTCTCCTCCTTCTCTCCTAGATGCCTCAGGTTTATGGTCAGTTTTCAAAGTTTGTTTTTGTCTGACCTTTTGTTTGGCTTTTCTCTATTCTACATATAACTGAAACCGTTCTGTATTTATCTTTCTCCTTCTGACTTATTTCACTTAGCATAATCCTTTCCAGCTCTGTCCATGTTGCCATAAATGAATTTATCTTTTGATCACTTAGTACTATTCCATTGTGTATGTATACCACATCTTAATCTACTCATCTGTTTTGGGGCATTTAGGTTATTTCAATATTTTGTCTATTGTAATCAGCAATAAACATAGGAGTGCAGATTTCACTTTGAATTAGTGTTTTTGTATTCTTTGGGTATATACCCAGGAGTGGAATTGTTGGGTAATATGGCAGATCCATTTTTAGTGTTTTGAGAAACCTCCACACAGCTTTCCATAGGGGTGGAACCAATTTACATCCGATCAATAGTTTCCACACATTACATGGAAAACACATAAAATTGTGTTAATCTCTTCCCCTACAATATATTTAATTTAAAACTGGCAGTCCAGTGACTTGATAGAATTTTTTTTTCTAGATTGTCAAAATCCTTCTTTTATTCAAACATACATGACCTAGCTTAGCTATGTAGCTAAGTAATGGCCATGGAGATAAAAGCACAAAAGCACTAACGTTGTGGACTTATGAACATCTTAAACAGGAATGGAACTGCCTTCTCTCTTCCTTCTGTTTACTAGCGGATCTTAAGGTTGAATTTTGAGTGACTGTTTGGCATCATGAAGTGACATCATAAGAATGGCAAAGCAATAAGAGAGGCTGCCTGGATTCTGATGAATCAGAAAACATTAGTCCTGGGGCTTATTCCTCTCTGGACTACTGTCTCATGAAAGAGAAATTAAATTCTATCTTGTTGTTTCCTATTGATCCATAAAAAATTATGTTGAATTTAGTGGACTAAAACAATAGCCATTTATAATTTTAGACTCCCACTGGTGAGAAATCCAGGCCTGGTTAGCAGTGACCTCTGTTCAGAGTCTCACACAGTTGAAATAAAAGTATTGCATTCAATCTTATTTGATACTTCAAGTTCTCTTTCATGGTTGGTAGGTTTGTTGGTAGGTTCTGCTCATGGTTGTTACAAGGCTGACTGAACTCCATATTTTCTTGCTAGTCTTCTTTCAGGGATGGCCTCAGAGCCATATTTACTCCATGATCTACTGCATCAGTCCTCTCACAGAATGATAACTTATTATTTTTTTTTTTCCAAATCCAGCAGAAGATTGTCTGTGTGGTACCTCAAATCTTTTCCTTTAGGACGACTCAGTCCCCTTTAAAGGCTCACCTGATTAGATCAGACCTTCCTAGAATAATCTCCTTTTGATTAACTGAAAGTCAATTGATTTGGTACCTTAATGGCATCTACAAAATCCCCTCACCTTTGTCATATAGTATAATGTAATCATGGGATTGAAATTCATCATATTCATAGTATCACACTGAAGTGAAAAGGTTATACCGAGAACATATATCAGAGAACAGGAATATAGAGGGCCATGTTAGAATTCTCCTTACGGCACTTGTTTAGGCATTCATCATTTTGTTTTATTGTAATATACAGTCAATCTACATTGTAAATAATGCATCACATGTTACATTTATCTCTAATTTTAAGCAGGAATGCTAGATAAGACAAATTTGTAACCAACCCATTACAGTATTATTTACCAAGTATCTAGAGATGTATTTTAATTTTTTTCAGAGGCCAAGAAATTCAGTTCTAAAGTTAAATACACACATAACATGCACAAATACAATGATAAGTTTCAATCAGTTAAGATATTTTCCCCTTGTATTTTATGTCTTTCTGTATTTTCATAACCTTATCTACATTGTACTTAATTTTTCAAATCAACCGAATTTTTTTTAGAATTTAAAAATACACAAAAAAATTAAAACATGCTTTATTAGCTTAAAAATGCTTCATGGTGGAGGACTGCAAAGAAGTAAAATGTCTGTTCCTTTTTAGTCATTTGTAGTTTATGTCTTAATATATTTTAGCTAATCCAATATTTAAAAATAACCTTGATTGGAAAATTATATTTGCCTTTAATTATTTTTTGATTCCAAAGTGAATCCATATCTTGTTAATTTTTCTTTTTTTCTTAAATAAGGAAGTGATATCTTTCACATTTTATTTATTAAAATATTTTGTAAACTTTTATATATTTAAAAAAGATAAAACACAACCATCACTACCCACTATAACTATTCCACTCTTATTTGACTCCCCACACCTTCATTTTAAAAATGAAAATAGACATCTTGACCCAAGATGTCCAAGAATTAAAAAACAAAATAAATCTAAACACACACCCAAGGCATATTATAATTAAAATTCAAACAACTAATTGATAAGGAAAGAATACTGAAATTACCCAGAGAAAATCTAATTTATATATGTGAACCCCTAATATTATCCATGGATTTATTAATGGAAATTTTCCAGGTTGTATGGGAGTGGCATGATATTTTTAAAGTTCTGAAAGAAAAGAACTTCCAATTGAAAATATTTATAGCACTAGACCATCGTTCAAAATTTGAAGAAGGGAAAAGGAACATTCAGACAAAGAAAAATTTAAAGAATATATCACCACTAAGTTGACTTGCAAGAAATACTAAAGGGACTCATAGGAAATGAAAAGAAGTTCTATCTAGCAGCAATAAGACACCAAAAACATACACTGTGGAGGCAGAGGAGGGTAAAAATATATACTACCAGGACAAGTGTGAGATCAATCTGTTCAATAGGTCACAAATATATAACTGTACACATAAACCTCAGGATAACTCTAAACAAAAATCCATAGAAGAAGCACATGAGAAATTGGAAAGTGAACCCAATCATAACAGAAACAAGATGTCAAATCACAAGGGAAAGGAATAAGAGAAAAATAATAAAGACAAAGTATAAAAATATCAGAAAGACTCAGATAACAAAATGGCATAAATACATTTCAATAAGTAACTTAAGTGTAAAATGTCCGAATTCACCAATTAAAATATAGAGTGGCTGTACAGATCAGGAAAGAAAATTCAACATTGTGGTGTCTTCAGAAAATTCACCTTAGCTTTAAAATAAAGACAAGCTAAAGTAAATTGTTGGAAAAAAATTCTACAAGCAAATGGTAATTAAAATAAAAAGGATAGGTACAGCTATTCTTAGATCAGATAAAATATATTTACAGATAAAAAGGCAATGAGAGATAAGTATGGATATTATATAATGATTAAGGTTTAATAAGATAAGAATATATAACATATAAATATATATTCACCAAATGATGAACCATCAATACCTAGGCAATTACTAATGGAACTAAAAAGTGACATCAACAACAAACAAATAATAGGGAATTTTTAACAGTCCACTTACAACTAACCATAAACAAATCAACAAGACAGCACAACAGAGGAGACAGTAGTCTTAAATGGTGAGTTCAATCAGTTAGGTCTATTGACATTTACAGAATATTTCACTCAAAAAGCAGCAGCCTTTAAATGCTTTCAAGTGCACATGAACATTGTCAAAGATAGTCCTTATGATGACACACAATCATGTCAATAAAGTTATGAAAATTGAAATAATACCAAGTATTTTTTTTTATCAGAATGCTATTCAGCCCAAGTAGAAAACTTCAAACACATAGAGATTAGGTAAAATTTTCCTCAGTAATTACTGGGTTGCTGACAAAATTAAACTAGAAATTAAAATTTATCTACTGACAAATTAAAATGAAGATACAAATTATTATAAACTATAGACTCAGAAAAGATACACCATGAGGGATGTTAATTGACTATAGACTTAGATGAAGAAAGAAGAAAAATCTCAAATCTCACTTCTAAAACTACTTTATAAAGAAAAACAAAAGTGGGAAAAGGAAATATAAATAAATAGAATAGAAAAATGAAATAAAAACAAAATAATACAAAAGAGTAATATAACCAATAGTTGTTTCTTTAAAAAAAAATAGACAAAACCAACAAACCATTAGCTAGCCTTACAAGGAAGAGAGAAAACGTTAATAAATAGAATTAGATTAAGAAGGAGAAATTATAACAGATACTATATAAACACAAAGGCTCATAAGAGACTACTATGAACTACTCTACACCAATAAATTTGATAATCTTGAACAAATGAAAAATTATTTAGAAATTATATAGAAAATTTACCAAGCCCAAATCAGGAAGAATTAAAAAATCTGAATTAACTAATCAAAATTACGGGAATTGAAATAGTAATCAAAGTCTCCTAAAAAATCAAAAGTGCAGTACCACATGGCTTTATAAGTAAAATATACTAAACCTTCAAAGAATTTGTTAGTTAACCAATTTTTTTTTTAAAACTTGAAAGGGAGGGCCCGCCCCTCCCTCGGTTGAGCAATGCACTATGAAGCAAACTGCAGCCACCGCAGCAGGAATTCGATCCCTGCCGCCGGCCAAGGTGGGGACCAACATGGCATAGCAGACCTCTCCTGCCTTGCCCGCTGCTCCCCTTAGCAGTGTGTTTGTCAATCTGCCTGTTCTGCATCCTGCTCTGTCTGGTGGATTCTCTCACCACCCCCACACCTCTCTCTGGCCTGTACCCCAGTGCTTTTATGCATAAATAAATAAAATCTTTTTTTTTTTTTAAAAAAAGAAAACTTGGAAAGGGAACACTACCTAACATATCTGTGAAGCCACTATTATCCTAATGCTAAAACTAGACATTTCATTAATTTTTCCACATGATCACTACATCTCATTAATTGCTGTCTGGAAAATCTCCCACCCCGATATTTACATGGCAACTTGAATTTATCAAACTTGCTTGTAATTGGAGAGGTTAGTTAAGAATTATTTTTCCTTTAGTCCTCCATAAAGGGCTTGAAAAGATGTTGACTTCTGGGTGTTTTGCTAAACCAAGAGGAGATGTTATCTTATATTAAAATATTTATTACATTCTGCAATCATCCTTTTGATTTTGAAATTATGCAGGTAGGTTATATTATTCTGGATACTTTGTGTTTTCTTTGCTTGCCAAACTGCATACCCAGGTATAGGGCAGGAGTGCACTCAAGTCATGCAGGTATTTTAAGTTTTCCAGTTTTTAAAGTTTGAAAGAATCATGAATATGCGACTCCTGCTGAAATTAAATTTTAAAGGCCCAAATAGTTTACAGTTTCTCTATTTGATGGTGGAAGTAGATAGGAAGTCATCTTACTCTCACAAAGCCTAGATTTTTCCAGTGGTTCCTGTAATAAGAAGAAAGCATCTCATACATACACACACACATATGAAAACATCTGTATGCATGTATATATGCATATACATATATACACATACATATTTATACATAAAGCAATGTAAAATAGGATGTGAATGTGATACCATCCATTGTGATTCCAATGTGTAGACATTTGTGCAATGCCCCACAGACTCACATATCTCATTCCTGAGTAATTATGCTTTGTTTTTAGGATGAACTAACAGATTATTTTTTCTTTAGTTATGTATATTACGTATATCTACTAAGATGTTGGAACAAAAGTACTTATTATATTGTTTGAACTTCACTACATACTAAATGGAATAATATTTCTTTTTGTCTAGGGACACTGTGAAGAAACTGATTTGGAAATTAAGAGGTCTGTGAATGGAAAATTTGGACCTTTGGTGATAATCATTTCTGCTAATCTATGAGCTTCAAATAGTTAGGACCAAGTCAGCCTTGTTTACCGTTCAATTTCTAGCACTTGTTACTGTGTATGGTATATCATTATCATTCAAATTTACATGCTGAATTTTTTGTATTCAGTAACCAAATGACTTAAATGGTCCTGATAAGAAAACCAACTGCTGCTGTAGACATGGAAAGAAAATTTAAGCATTCCATGAAAGACATGTTTCTTAGTAAAAATCATAAGATATGGATAAATTTTAAGCAGAAGATCAATTTTGGCAAAGTTCTGCATATATTATGTGAATGACTCCACATTTTGATCTTTTCAGAAATATGAGAAAGAAGTTTTGGAAATCACTTTTGTGAGTGTTTATGTGAGTGGCAAAAGGCTTATCAAAATGAGAAATAAAACTATTTGAAAGTCAAAAAACAAGGTAAGCAGGTAAGTTCTTGCTTGTACATATGCATAAATTATTTTGTTCTTAAAAATATGGCGCAAGTAAAATTCAATCTTTTGTACTTAATCTTCCCACAATGTAACAGGTGATAAATGTACCAGCAAAGATAACAAACTATTTTTTTTCAATGAATAAGTGTACCAGTGTTATTAGAAGATTATACCTATTATCTATTGCCACACAATAAACACCACAAAATGTAGGAGCTTAATGTAAAAATTGATTTCTTAAAATTTTGGTGATTGACTAGACTCAGTCAACCCATTCTTAGAGTAACTCAGGAGAATGCAATCAAGTATTGGTTCATTGTGGGGCTAGATGACCAGGAGAGCTTCACTCCTATGTCTGGTACTTACACTGGAAGGAGTGGGGTTGAGTGAGGATACCGCTCCACATGGTCACTGAGTACTTTTCACAATCTGGCAGTCTCCTACGAGTCCAGTATCTTACATGACTGCTGACTTTCTGAGCAAGTGTTTCAAGGCATCAAAGCAAAAACTGTAAGGCTTCTTTTAACAAAGTTTGACAATCACACAGAACAATTTATGGTGCATTGTATTAGCCAGCATCAGCCATGTTGGTCACAGCATCAGCCAGATTCAAGGAGAGACTACTTGAAGGTACAAATACTGAGACTTTGTTAATTGTGAAGACATCTTTGAAGATAAGCTTGTTTTCACATTTTTAAGGTCTCAGAGAGTAGACGGCTATTTCTAGCATGTGCTTTATGCAATCGAAACTTCAAACTGGTCCAGTTTGAAGAAAATCCAGGTGATTATCTATATGTTAATGAAAACTAACATTATAAAGTTAAGTTCCCAAGAACAAGACATTATCTTCAATCTCTTCTAATATGAGACAATGAGGGTATCTTTATAATTAAACAAAACTGGTCTCTAATTTTATATAAATATAGGAGGAAATAACTTTCTTATATTGACCATATTTTGGGATAATTTTTTGTTAAATTTCTTTACTACTTGCTTCAATCTACTAAATATGATGAAACTGACCCCTGATGGTTTGGAATTAATAAAATCTGAGAAATATGGCTTTTCCAGTGGGGAATAAAATCGTGACATTTTAATTATTGTGACAAATAATGTAAACAAGGTGGCTGAACACATAGGAATAATCTAGGATATAGAGTTAGAATTAGAAAACAGCATTTTTTTAGGTATATTTAATGTTTTCTTCTCATTACTGATGTGCTATTAGGTCATTAGTTAATATCACATTCCTTTATCTCCTAGAGGAAATCTATTCCTCACCTGTTTTAGATAATGAATCTACTTTTTTCCTGAGTCAGATAAATATTTCTAGACCAGCTATGTTGAGCTCTTACTAATATCATGAAGGCTACTGAAGAAAGCTAGTAGATTCCAGAGACAGTCCAAGAACTTCATGCTTAAGAGAGCAGCTACATCATGCTTTAGAGCCAATGTCAGAGACAGTAGTGTGTGTCAAGAATTATCTATCTCTTTGCCTTCACCTCTATTTGTTATTCATTATTTGTATTAATTTTCTGTTTTCAGCATATCAAATTACCATAGATCTAAAGTTGATTTGATTCATGCTCTCAGTTTCTGTGGTCCAGGAGTCTAGCAAGACTTAGTTGTTTCCACTACTTAAGGTCTCACAAAGCTGCAGTCAAGGACAGGTGCTGGCCCAGGATAGGTTCTCACATGGACTTACACAAGGGAAGGGATTCATTTCTAAGGTCTCTCAGATTGCTGTCAAAATTTATTTCCTAATGATTGTAGGAGTGAGGGATTCACTCCTTGGTAGTTGTTGGCTGGAGACTACCCTTAGCTTTGATATTTGATATTCTTTGCTTTATGGACTTCCTCAAATGCCTATTACTGTATCAAGTCAATAAGAATATTCTTTTAGCATGTTGTCTACCAAATGAGACATCTGATGTAGCAGAGTCACAGGGACAATCTATCACTTTGTTATATTCTAGGGAGTAGAAGTAACAGAAAATATCCTATCCATACTCAAAAGGAAAGAATTACAAAGTGGTATGAAGGCCAACAGGTGGGGGACATAGAGTGGAAGGAGGCACCACAAGATTGTCTGACACACAATTTTTAAACTTTGTCTGTAGTAGACTACCAAATGTTCTGTATTGTTTTAGACATTATTTTTGTGCATATGCCTCTCTTCATTTTGAGTATCATTTCTGTAACTATTGGTAGGCAAGAATTAATTATTCCACAAAATAAACCTTTATTACATAGTTGAATAATTTTGCTAAAACTTTCCTTGAAAAGAGACATATCACAATCTCTTGTTCCCCTTTTGGACTTTTTGCTTGATTTTTATTTTTCTTATCACTTATAATACATTACCAAAATTTGTTCATCAGTATGACTCTTGCCTTTGTGGGATTCTACAAAGATGGTATTATATCTTAACTGTATTTTAATTTTCAATATTTACCACAGAATATAATGCCTAGTAATTTGGTTTAATGAATACTTCAATGATATCTTGGAAGAAGAACTCTTTCAAACAGTCTGTGTGTTGTGTATTTATTAAAGAAGTAAATAAAATTCAACTTTACCATATCAGTTTACTTTACATCAGCAAAATGACAGATCCAGTTTCTGTACAGTATTCCTTGTCTCTACTTGTCAAACATAGGGTCACAATTCCTATATATGACCCAAACAGACTCCCTTTATCATCTTGAATAGCAAGCAGTTTTTCTACTACCCTTAAACTTTGAGTAGAATGATACCAAAAACCTCCCTTAAAATAAGCTCTCCCCAAAAATATGTGAATATTTTTTTGATTATTTCAGACTCAGTTCTCTGAAAAAAAAAAAAAAAAAAAAAAGAAAAGGGACATATCTTCTTTTCATATCAATTTAGTTGCTGTTACAGNTTCTCTGAAAAAAAAAAAAAAAAAAAAAAGAAAAGGGACATATCTTCTTTTCATATCAATTTAGGTGCTGTTACAGCAACTGTTTTGAGATATGAGTATTTCAATGAGATAATAGATATAAGAATCACACTCATTCTATTCATTGCTTCTTTTTAGGTTTTGTAGAAACATTTCCAGAGTATTCGTTATGTTCATTTCTGATTTTCTATTCATTGAATACTGTAATAATAGAACTTCAGAAAAAAAAAGCATCATGTGAAAAAGTAAAATATACATGTTTAAAGAATTGTCTATTATCAGAAAATGTTAATGCTGAATAATAATTACCATAAAAATCTGTGGTTTCCATCTCTTGCTTCCTTGTTAATGCTTCTGAATATTTGAAATTAGTTTTTCAATCAGTAAAATGGCAAACTACTTCTTTCTCATTTGTGTAGAGAACCAACTAAAAAATAATTCTAGGAAAACTGCATATTGGAATCTCAAGATAATTCCTGAAGTATCATTAAAAGTTGGAATGAGCACCTCCCTGGTGGTACAAGGGATTGAATACTGTACTGTGGGGCTTTCACAACCACTGAAGCACAAGTTCAATCCCCGGCCAGGGAGAGGATCCACATGGCACAGCAGACCTCTTTGCCTCTCCCGCTGCTCCCCTCAGCAGTGTATTTCAGTTGATCTGCCTGTTCTGCTCCCCACTCTATCTCTGGTGAATCCTCTCCCAAGCTGCCCCCCACCCCGCAACTCTGGCCTATACCCCAGCTCTTGTATGCATAAATAAATAAAATCTTTTTTTAAAAAAAGTTGGAATGAATGTTGCAACTTAGGACAAACACCATCACTATAGATATAACACTTATTAAATCCTTGTCCCCAGATCAAGGAGTGGGAAAATATGTCTTTAAAAGCCCATTCATATCCAAGAAAAAAAGGAAAGAGTAAGAAATTAAATACTTTAAGCTTTTTTTAAGAATTAGATCATTTCAGAAGTTTGGATCAAAGGATGTAATCCATTATGCAGGTAATTCGAGAAGTTAATGAAAAAATATTTTCAGGGAAAAAAACAGAGATGGGAAAGAAGCATTCCTACTTTCAACATAGAGGGAAACACTGGAGAAAATGTTATCCATTTATTGATGGTTTATTACACTGACCATACGTTCTTTTGCTCCTCTCTGAAGTGCTCATCTAGTCTTGCCACTTGCTGTGAGGTTTGGGAAAACTACTTAACCTCTCTAAGTATCATTTTTTTTTTTACATAAAATGCTCATTAAAATAGTAACTACAGCATACATTTGTTGTAAGGATTAAATGATGTAGTTCATGTGCAGTTGTTATAATGTTGGATTCATGATGAATTTTTAATATATAGTAGGGCAAAGTAATGTTTGTACCATATGCAGGATGATCCCACAGATACTAGAAACTGGGTGGTGTTTGATCACTTCCATTACAAATTGTCTAAAATTTATATGCTTAAATTTACTGATATGTATGTTTGACTTGGGAGGTTAAAGTATTGAGAAAAAATAGGTTAGTTCATTATTACTTTCAGTTTCTACTTTGAACATCAAAAGAGGTATAAAGAAATAATTAACTGTTGAGGGGTCAGTAATAAGAATTGATATGTAACCGAAATAAAGGAACAACTGTCAGTCATTTTTTTCTTGGATTCCTTGACTCTTTAGAGATAAAAATCCATTTGTCTGTAGTTAAGTCATATTCTTTCCTCTTGACTTATATGGATAGTGAGAAAGAGGTTCTAAAGTTAATATTTGAAAAATAGATTTTTCCTAGAAGAGAGGACCCAGAACTTGATTTAGCAAACTCTCAAAATAAATCACAATGGAGAGGAAATAATTTCTCATATGGGAATTGAAAGATGTTAGAAAGGTCTTATTGGTTCAAGGTTGCCTGAAAGTAATACTCAGTAATAAACTTCTGTGATGACCTTATGCTTGTCAAAGACCACTTAAATCCTAGGTTAGATGATCTAATGGAGAGATCACTCATGAAATTAAACCAAAATTGTTGTCAATATAAGTAACACTTTTACTAAAATGATTCATTTTATTTTTTCCAAGGTAAAACATTCCATTGAATAACACATTGGATCTTTTATAATTTATATTTATGGAATGAAAACATCTATTCTATTCTGATATTCTAGCCTTAATCAGTCTCTAAAACCTTTAACAGAAGAAGTTAATGTCCATTTCAGGAACAATAATACAAAATCGATTGTTATGTCTAAGTCTGCATATTGTTATCCAGTCTATCGTGAATTGGAGTGACTGATTTAGTTATTAGTTACCAGTTAGTTATTGGAAATATTATGTCCATTTGAGTTGCAGGGGAGTTCTTAGGGGCTTTAGGAATTGTAACTCTGTTAGGCTATGTTATTTCATTGAATATATTTGACCTTGAGATAATATTTCATTTTACTCTTTTGGTCTTTGAATTTTTTAATTCTTCAAAGTGCCCTAACTATAATGTATTCAAATTTTTCTAAAGTGCTCTTTATTAACTTCTTGGCTAATAAAGTTAGGGTGATATTGAAGTAACAAGTCTACATTTTCTAATATTAAGTACATAGCACATTTTAGTCTTTATTGCAATGACTTTTCATGCACAGTCCAAGGAGAATAGATATAGTAAGATTATCTTACAAAATGTAACTTCAGAGAGTCATTTATAAAAATAGAAAAAGAAATAATGTATAAACATATTATATATTCCAGTTACATTCCTACATATATTTTGTTCATTCTAGTCTTATATTTACACTACCAAAAATGAATATTTCTATTCAGACAAAACATTTAGGGCACTTTAAAATCTCTTTATCACACTCAATTAAAAAATTATGTCCAAAATGTCAGAATTCTTATCAAATACTAAGTAATACTTGGGGAAATGAATTTCTGAGTATCTAAAAGCTAGCCAAAAATTAAATTGCTCATAAGCATCAATAATACAGAAAACAAAATACCTTTGTTATAACCCTATTTTCTTACTAGTTCAGTTTTCAAAAGTTGGTTTACCTTTCCACTTACTTGTGGATACTCTTGTTTAAATCTAAAATGAAATAAAAACATTTATAGTAATAAATGTTTACCTTTAAAATTTTTTTTGTCTTTACATTGGGTTGAGACAAAATTGCTATATTCTAAATCCCCACTAAAAAGCTTAAAAATGCAATGGATTAAAATGTAAATATTTTCTTTGGTACTTGTGATGCAAAAATATAAAAGTCTTTGAATTGCCCCACTGTTCAGGGCAAAGTAATGCCTGTACCACATCCAATGCGGTTCCACAAGTACCAGAAACTGGAGAGTTTAAAAGCCTTTCTATTCTTTACCTTTCGGTAACTGCCTTCACCCTTTGGGGGCCACACTTTCATGTGCCAGGCTCAGGATAGCTGTGTTAACATTAGCACAACCCACTGACAGAAAACAAGATCGAGTATAAGCCAGTTTTTTACTGAGATAAACAGATTTAAGGGCTGACTGGAAATCCACTTGACAAAGTAAATATATATTTATTTTCCTATACTTGTTTATTTCTCTCACCTGTATTTTTAATGACATAAAGGAACCCAAGTATTAATATAACTATAAATGTAACAACAACAACAACAAAACTACCACTCTCTGTTTCACCAAATTAAAACTATCTAAGTTGGTTTTTAAAAAAGACAGGAACTACAGTTTTCTGTGTGCTCTCCTTTCTTTCATCCACTGGACTATCATGTAATGACAACATCCTGTCCTTCCTATTTCACTGATGAGTCATTAATAGGATTGCATATATCTGAATTTCTGTAAGTGATATCTATGAAACCATACTTTGTCTCATCTCCTTTATTTCCCACAGCAACCCTAGGAAAGAGATATTGGTTCAGTTTCACAGAAGTAGAAAGGAGGCATAGAAATATTCAGGAATGTAATCCCCGAAGGATACCTAATACTTAGTGGACTACTAGAGTTCTAACTCAGGCCTGTTTAACTACAAAATCAGTACCTTTTCATTATTCCATCTTGTCCGTGTATATTTCTATGAGAAGTGTGTGTGTGTGTGTGAGTGTGTATGCACTGATCAAAATCAACCATAATGTGTCTGGTCTAGTTAAGAGTTCTGTATTTCCTCAGTCTATACAGCTTCTGACTATAAAATATAATCTAATTTATCTCCTCAGATAAAAGAACTTACTACACACTTGAATAATAAGTGTAATAATAACACTCTGAGTTTTGTACACCTTTACAGTTTCCAAGGTACGTTCATATCCAGTAATTTTATTTTGTTTTTCAAGCACAACTATATGTAATTATTATATGCATTTTCAATTAATTCTAGATTCAGTTAATGCTAGTAAGACTGAGAAGCTTAAAGGTGGTTAGTGATTGAAAAAATATTTATTATATGGGCCAAAGTAAATGAGAAGCAGTATTATATTATAGTAAATGAACAAACAAACAAAAAAATCTCTAAATTTGGAGTTCCAGAGTTTTGTTGGCAGCTAGATAAGAATGCAGTGCAAGAATACCTCTCAAGTTACCAGTTCCTTCATGGTTAAATAAAGGAATTAATTTAGAGATAAACCTGAGTTTTCTAATAGCATTCCACTTCCATATTAGCACAGATACATATTAGTCTAGATAATATTACCTAAAAGTGTGAATCTGTACTCCTGTAACTACAGATGCCACTGCCTACCCTGCAATCCAAGAGCATATCTTTCCCTGGGCACTTAACTGCCCTGGCTCCTCTTTGTAAGTGCTTTCTCTGATTTGCATTATATCTACCCAGGTGTGAAATTCAGCTCCTTCCTCAGTGCCAGCAATAATACAAAAGGTAAACAGTGAGAAAGTAGAAGAACTTTAGGTTCTACTGAAAATGGGGGAGTCACAAAAGTAATCTTGTAGTGCACACTCACAAACCCCCAGTCAATCTCACATCATACATTCCTTTTCATAACAGTCATGTTGGGCACCCTGCCAACAACAATTTTTCATTTATCTGCACACACCTACCTTTTCTTCCATGTATTAATCAGTTCATACAGCGCTAACAAGATACCACAGACTAGATGACTTAAATGACAGAAATATATTTTCTCATTGTTCTGGAGACTAGCAGCCCAAGATGAAGGGCTAGTTTCTGGAAAGATTTCTCTCTCTGGCCTATAGATAACTATCTTCTTACTGTGTTTAGTTTAGTAATCCTTTCCTCTGTACATGCATGCAGACATGGACACACACATGTTCTCTGGTGTTTCTTCCTTTTCTTATAAGGCCACCAATATTATTGGATTGGGGTCCCACCCTTATTTTTAAATATCTCCTTAAAGGTCCTATCTCCAAAATGTCACTTCAGAAATTAGGGTTTCTTCATATCTTGGGATGGGGGGGAAGGGAAATATAATTCAGTCTATAACAATCCAACATTCAATTTCTTTCTGCATTTCCTTTTCTTTTCATATTTGCTCCAACATTGCTCTACTACTGTCATGAGACATCCAAATTCCTTTATTTTCAAAACCTTCCAGGTTATAATTTTGAATTGAATTATATGTTCCTGGGGGGAGGGTAAAGAAAAGAAAGGGAAAGAAACAGAAGGAGAGACAGACTTCCAATGTTAGATCAAACCTTTTAAACAGTAGTTGCATGTAAATGACATTTTTTTTAATCACACTAGTTCTTTAAAGTACAAAAAAGTGATATAATAAATCTCACAATTTAAATATGTAAACACTATTGCTAGAACCTCTTCCTTTTATAAGGTTTTAGTAACACAATGAAAGAAAGAAGAATATAAAGAATTGTGAATTCAAGGAAAGAATATTGTAATGATACAAAAAGTAAATGTCCAGGCTTCACTGATACACTGGCTAAATACACTGCTTTAAAATCTGGCAAAGTATTAATGGATATGCTATAGTCCAGCAGACAAAATTTTTACTTTCAGAATAAATCATAATTTTGTAATTGTTTCAGTGCCTAGCACAGGGATAGACAGATGGGGTTATTTTAATCAATACTCATTAAAAGAATGAGCTAATTGTCACACTGAAAAGCACATTTCTGTCTTAAATATACTAATATTATTTTGCTACACATTATTAAAAAGATTGAGATTTAAATATATATATATATGTAAATGCCACTGTCTTACCTTCAATCAGGTTTGTGGTAAAATACACATTAATGCTTTGTTGACAGGCCACAGTATAAATTACAGGCATTATGGTTCAAAGAAGCTTTCCTTTGTGGGTGCTCTGCATGATGCATGGGTGTCAAAATTAATTTTTCCCCACCTGGGTGGGTCCAACTTCAAATATGTGTGGGTGCTTTTTTTCTAAATTGCATCCAGGCTGAGTGGATGGCAAACCCCCAGTTCTTTCTGGAGTGGGGATTTAGTAAAGCAGTTGAGTTACCCTCCTGGCACAAAGAATAGCAACACAGCTGAGGGGGATTGATGCTATTTTTCAGTCAGTCAGAAAATTTCCAAGCATTCCTTCCATGAGAGGTCTATGGGAGAAGTTTGAAGTAGCTCATTCAGGTTTGTTTACTCTTAATATGATTTAAATTTTTTGGTTAAGCTAAAAACATTAAAGATATGTTTAAAGGTCTCAAAGAGTTTTGGGAATATTAAAACACTCTTCTTAGAAAAATGCTTGAATGACCTAGTTATACATTTTCCAAAATATTTTGAAAAATTTCCTTTGAAATAATGTAGTTCAAGGGATTTTTTAATTAGCACATAAACTGGATGACTGGCCTCTGGTGTCTGTATCTCTAACTATTTATAATTATATAATCTAATTTTAAGAGGTTATATCTTCATAGACATGAGGAAAAGGCATTCAGTATTTATAATCAATTAAGATTCACCCTGACTTTTTACCTTTAAACAAAAAGTTTTATTCATTAGAAGTTTTAATAACCTGTGTGTAGTTGGTGAGCTATTTGAATAACCATTGTGGCATCACTAAATATCCTCAATCTTGTAACAAAAACAGAATTTTACCAGGACCCACCCCTTTCCCTAGGAAAATAACTTAATCTTGTATGTTGGTTGTTCAGACTCTAAAAAGATCTCTGATATCAAATTCATGCTCAAATCCTGCTGAACTACTCTCTAGTGTGTCACTGCTGATTTATTTCATCTGTACAAGCGTCAGTTTCTTCATTTGTTAGACAGGGAAGAGAGAAGTTAATAATACCTAATGCAGAAGGTTGCAGTGATTACATAATTTAGATGACTGATGACAAGCCCAGAGTCTTACTAAGTGCTTGATAAATGTGAGTAGTGTTTTAGTTATATATAGGTCTACATATAATGATATCATAGAGTTGGAGGTCATAAACCCTGCTTGCACATTAGACTCACCTGGGGAACTTCTAAGGAACACCAATGCCCAAGTCCACTGCTAGACATTAAGCTTAAATCTCCTGAGGTGAGTCTAATACATAGCTAATGTTGAGACCCAGGTAGAGATACACTGATGTAACCTCCTGATTTTCAAATCTATAAGGACTTTTATTTTTTAAAGATTTGTTTTTACTTATTTATGCATACAAGAGCTGGGGTATAGACCAGAGGTGCAGGGGTTGAGATGATTCACCAGAGATGGAATGGGAAGCAGAACAGGTGGAGCTACTGAAATACACTGCTGAGGGGAGCAGTGGGCCAGACAGCAGAGGTCTGCTGTGTCACATGGGTTAACTTCCTGACTGGGGATTGAACTCAGGCCGTAGTGGTTGGCAATAGCTTAATAATGCTGAGATTTTAACCCCTGTGCCACCTGGGAGACCCTATAAGGATTTTTAGTGATTAAAGAAAGCAGTGCTCTCATTTTACAGATGGAAGTAAGGGCTGGTGTAATTCAACGATTTGTCAAGTATCACTTTTATTAAGTGTTAGAGAATATAAGCTTGCTGATTTTAGTACAGAGGGTTTTATATGCAATGATATAAATCAAAACCTGGTATATTTTCTTGGATTATTTTGGGGACTTTGTAATTGATTAAATGAACCAATGATGATATTTTGTAGCAAGATGGTTCAAAGAATCTGGCTGGTGTACTATGCTCCTTTGACAGGAGTGTATTCTAGAGTTTTGTTGTGCTGGGTCTCTTCCTGAAACACCATAGCATATAAGACAAATGAATTATTTTACTAATAAATAGAGCTATAACCATTGTTCATTTGTATGTATTCTTTGGGAAATGTCTATTCAGTTCCTTTGAGTATTTTAATAAGATTTTTAAAATTAAGTTATCTTCATTGAGTCATTTATATATTTTGGATAGAAATCCTTTATCAACTATTATGGTGTGCAAATATATTCTTCCCTTTGTGACAACATGGGTGGAACTGGTGGACATTATATTGAGCTAAAGTAGATAGAGAAATCAAATACTGATCTTATATGTGGAATCTAAAAAAGCTGAACTTGTAGAAATAAAGTACAATAATACTTACCAGGGCTATGGGTGGAGGGAAGATGGGGAGATTTTGATGAAAAGGCATAACTTTCTAGTTAGAAGATGAATAAGTCCTGGGGATCTAATGCAAAACATTGTGGTTCTAGTTAACAATAATGTATTATGAACATGAAAATTGTGCAAAGAGTAAATATTTTCATTACAAAAAGGAAATGGTAATTACATGTTTTGATGGAGGTGTTAGCTAAGGCTATAGTAGCAATCATTTTGCAATATATGTGTATCAAACCAACACCTGCACAACTAAAACTTATATTACATGTTATATTTTAATAAAGCTAGGGAAAAAATGAAAAAGGAGTTATGTGTTTGATCTCCAAAGTCATATTCTTTTGGGTAAATATCCTTAGGGCAAAGATCCAAAACATTTCTCCACTGTGCTGAGTTTCTTAGGTATGTAGTATAAGTACCTGACTGGCACAAACTGAGCTTCAAAATTCTCAATTCAGGACAGTAGCTTTATCTTTGAGAACTTCCACAGCTGCTTCCTCCCCCATGGCACTCCAGTTACACAGCTGCTGGAGTAGCACAACTAATTAGGTGATATTCCCCCACCATCTGGATTGTCACTGTGCAGTCCATTCCTAGTCTCTTCTCCCTTGGGGCTCTCTGTTCCCTTGGGGCTTATTGTGCACTATGCCTCTCCCCCTTAAAAGGCTCTCATGAGCCTGTGGGTTGCAGTAGTATGGCAGAAACAACACAGGAAAGTTCCAGGGTCAGTTCAAGCAAGGAACTCTGAGTGTAATGTGATAAAGAACAGTGAAATTGATGTCTTATGTGACTAAGTAGGGATATCTTCTCAGGAAGTAATAAGATTTAACAGTCTTACTGGAGATGATAGGTAATAATAGCATATTGTTTATTCGAAAGTTGCTATGAAAGTAAACCTTAAAGGGTCTTATCACAAGAAAAAGTTTGTAATTATGTGTGGTGATCATCTTGCAGTGCATACAAGTTCTGTTGTAGATCTGAAACTAAGATGTTTTGTGTTAATTACATCTCAGTAAGAAACAATTGTTTTACTATATTCATAAACAACACTGTGTGAAGACTGCAAACACTCTTGTGCAATAAAAGAATTTGCACAATAATATAATATGCCTTGCTGTATATATTGTAAAATACTTTATACTCTGCTTTCCTTATATTTTCTGTGATAGACAATCAGAAGCGTTTAGTGTTGGGTAGAAAGATCCAATATATGTATTAGAGTGATATTTTCAAGTGTTTCCGAATAGAAAACTTTTATTGAAGTCTCAAGAGATGATTATCTCTCTATCTACACATCCATCTATCCATTCATTCATCACTCACTCATCTATCTGTCTGTCTGTCTATCTGAATTGAAAATACATTTCATTTTTGGATGTGATACAAAGTTAAGGTTTGTTTAATAATTTGGACTAACCACTACTCTCAAAGAAATTGAACTGCGCCCAGACCGAAATTTTCAGAATCATTCTCCTTCTGCCAAATGTTATTAACACCAAGTTAAAAGTGGGCCTGCTGTCACTGTGACCTCAGATGACCTCTTAATTTCTTGAGTTCAAGTCCAATTAACCTCTAAGAAGAGGCACAACTGTTCTAACCAGACAAGTCAATAGAATCCAATGGAATCATTTCATTTTCTGCCTTGTCAAAGGGTGGTCCTCCCACTAACCCATTTCACACAAAGGTGGTCATTTATCACCGTTTAGGGAACTGTACCGAATGGTGTCCTAGCCCTGCCTGAAGTCCATTCATCAATTGCACAGACAGGAGCTGGGGTGTGCCCTGCTTTGGGAGGCTTAGCAGAAGGTGCTGCTTGAAAACCTGCCTTGTCTGTCCAACCTGTTGGTGTGCTTTGCATAATAGCACCCATGTTTGGACCCAAACTGAAAGTGGTTAATGGGCCACATATTTCCTTCAAAGAAAGCTATTTTCTTCTTGATTAATAAAGTCTTTCTTTCCTGAACAGTCAGACAGTTATAATTATTTTAAAAAGACCCACTTTGAAAGTAAATAGTCAAACTAAATATGAAAAAGGATTGGTGGGTATGACCAAAGGTAGTTACGGGAAAACTGAATGAAGAACATGACTTGTGTAGTTCACATAAAATAAAGTTTTCTTTAAAGCAATTTGTAGACAATCATTTATAAATATTTTATCAAGTTTGTTGCGATACATGTATTTCTAGAAGTACGTCTCTAAATATTTTCTGGAATAATTTATTTTTCTCTAATATCAATATTTATAAATGGGCTTATTTCTCCCATCCAAGTACTAACCAGGCCCGACCCTGCTTAGCTTCCGAGATCAGACGAGATCGGGCGCGTTCAGGGTGGTATAGCCGTAGACACGGGCTTATTTCTAATAAGTGATAATCTAAGAATCTAAGAACAAATTGTGTTCAAATAGTACCAGTGCCTCTAATTAAATAAGACATTAATGAGGAAGTCTATGTATACACATATATATTTTTATACACATATATATACAACAGTGATATATATGCATTTCTATAGCATATACATACATTTCAATCAAATTTCCTTCACTTTGATTTTTATCATTTACATTAATGTGAAATATTGAAAATAAGAATCTGACTTTTGAGGAAAGATGCAATGCCTCTGCTCTGGTAATCATTTAAAAATAACAGACAAAATTTCTTAATGCAGGTTTTACTTCCATTGGATCTTGGGATCTGTAGCTTTAATATTTTTTTTTTTCTCAGAAATGCACAACTTCTGAACTAAAGGTCAAAGTCTTTGGCATCACTAATAAAGACTTTCATATTTTTTTTCTTTTGGACCTTTTATTTCTCTTTTATACTTCTACATTTCTTACTAGAGAACACTAATTGTAAGATGCAGACAGGGCATGAAATTGGGTGAACGAGCAATTCCAGTTTCAGAGCAAGGAACTCAGCAAATGTGAGGTCACTAAACATGTAATGAAACCTAAGGTACATGGAATTGAGTCAGCTTAGTTTTCACTGGGTAACAATGAGCAGGTATGATCCGTCTTTGTCTTTTTAAAAAATATATAAATATATATGTATTTTTTGTACAATGTACACTTTCTCCTCAAAGGTGTAGTCATGTAGAATTTCAATACCAATTCACCTGTGTACCATCACTGTAGTCTCTTGTGCTCTCCCCTCCCTTATTTTGATCCATCTGCCTCCCCCTCCCCCTGTGAATCAGAATATTTCTGATTCACAATGTCTTTGAAAGTTAGCAAACAACCTTAGAGTTTCATATGTACAATAAACCTTTAAATGTTTCTGCCTTTACATTCTCATTGAATCTGTGGCTTTAAATTGTATATATAATAATCCATGCATGGACAGAATACACTGTTCTTAATCTCACATAACATGCCTAAGCTTCAGCATGGACAGTAGCAGACATATGTGGGAATTAAAAATGTTTTCAATAGGAGTTAAGGCATAAAACTTTATGTCACCTCACATACTTCCAAGAGGATAGTCACAAGATAATGTGAGCTTGGTAGCTATGGATTAATTCATAAACATGAAGACTTAAGTGATTTTTGACACAGGAAACTACCTTGCATCATGTTTCATGCATATATTCCTCAGTTATCAGAATTTCTTATGCAAATATATTGCAAATACTTCAAGATCTCTACAGAGATTGAAATAAGCAAAAATTTAAACAACTTTGAATTATTATAGATATGAAATATTGTTTGTATGAATTAGCAAACTGTCTACCATGACTGCTCACATATATGAGACAAAAAACAGCAGTGAAAAAAAATCTCTCTAATTTAGTTGTTCAGTTTCCTACTGTCTTGTATTAAAAGCTACCTAATAGAATTTATAGTTGGAGAAACCTTTTAGGCAGCACTCTTTGTATTTTTTATTAAGTCCAAACTCAGAGAATCTACTTAATGTCAATTTTGTACAATGGTTATACTACACAGCATATTTTATTTTAAATCTGCAGGACATAATGATAAATTGATAATTGACCCCAAGGCCATTATAAATAAAGAGGCCCTGTTTTTCATTAGTACAGTATTACCTAGTCATAAGGGAAAGAAGTCCAATAATAATTTGGCCTTGAGAAGTGAGCAATCAAGAACTCATGGTTTTAAAACACACATTTACAGGAGGCATATTTCTAGTTGTGAACAGTAAAAGAAAATGCAATTATAGGAACATATGCTTAGAAACATGCCCAAAACATTTTGTGTTATGTGCTGATAAATAGAACATTTTAATTGTGTTTACTTTAAAAAAATATGTCTAGCTGAGAAATTAACTAATATCAAGTAATACAGTTCATGGGGATATTTCTTTGTTTAGGGATATCCAAGTATAATTGCCTCACCTTGACATCCCCACCCTAGGTGAGAACAGTTTTCATTAATGTTCATTCATGTGGAGAAGTCATTTAAAATATGCTGACCATATACACTTACATCACTATATGTAGACTACCTGGCTTAGCTTGATAGGATCTTGCTTCTTTACTAAAGAATATCAAAGAATAACAAAGGATATCCTTGCTATAAACAAGGATATCATAGAGATTGTAGTTTATAAAGCTCATTTACTGATCTTGAGAATTCAAATATAAAGAGAATGAGCACTTCCAGAAAGTAAAACTTTATAATAGCAGGTATTAGCCAAGTGTTCTGTCCATGCAAAAAAATGAATAAATAAATAGAGATATCATGAATGTAAGAGAGCTAAAAGAATATCAAGAGCCACATGACATCTAAAATATTCTTAAAGGATGAGCAGATCATCTAAATGCTAAGACGTAAGGGGATATTTTGTTTCAAGGGATACTAGCAATGCCACTGACAAAGTCAGAAGACATAATGGGAGAAATATTTTAAACTTGTACAATTAATAAGGAGCTAGTATCTCTAAAGATATACCAATGTGCACCAAACAAATGAAAAGATCCTCAACAACTTAGTTATCTGGGAAGTGCATGTCAAAACCACAAAGTCATACCACTTCTTAAAAGGTGGCAAAAATAATAAAGACAAACAGTAAACAACGTTAGAAAGAATGTGGGGAAATTGCTGGTGAACTATAAAGTGGATAGCTTTTAGTTTCTTGAACAGTTAAAAATAGTTAGCTTGTGACTTCTAAGTATATACCCAAGAGAAGTGAAAGCATGTTCAAACTAAAACTTATACACAGATATTTATGTTAGCATTTGTTATGAAAGCCAAAAAAGGGAAACAACTCAAATGTTCATTAAGTGATGAGTAAATAAACGAGTTGATATATCCATGCAATAAACAAGAATGAATATAACATGAATGAATTTTGAAAATATTTTAGGGAAAATAAACAGGTTACAAATTGCCTGATTCCATTACATGAAATATTCAGGATAAATGCATAGAGAAAATAGATCTGTGGTATTCAAGAAGAAGAAAGACAAGTGAGTAGGAAATGATTTCTAATAGGTACAGAACTTCTTTTGAGGTGATAAAGATATTCTGAAATTAGTGGTGATATTTGCACAGCTTTGTAAATGTACCATAAACTACTGAATTGTATACTTAAAAGAGCATAATTTAGATAGGAGAATTATATTTTAATTTTTAAAAAAGAGGGGTCTCTGGATAAAGCGAGTAGATGGTCTGAACAAAGGAGGACAAAGATGAACGGGAAACATACCTTATGTTATGATCTTGATTATAGCTTAAGATATACATATATTATTTGTATGTATATAATTATATATATGTATGTATGTGTATAGATATAAATAAAATAGTAGGACTTGAAGCTAGTATGTCAGATAAAAGAAAATTCTGTACAAACTTCAAAGGGTAGGCAAAAAAGTTCATTCACTGATATTAAGACATCAAATTAATTTTGTAGTGTTATTTTTTTCTAATTTGAAGGGGAAAAAATTGAAAGAGGTTAATTAGATACCGATAATACCCAGCAGTTTCCCTGAAAGCTAAGAGAATATATCTAGTGATTGAGTGGATGTAGAAAGAGAGTCAAGGGGTGTGGGTTGAGGGGTCTGGAATGATTAAAAGAGCAGTTTTCTTGAATCAAGAATTTCTTGTTGACTAGAAGGTTTCTATGTATGTACTAAATAAAAAGTAATTTTTAAAATTATGAAAGAGGAAGTTTGTATTTTACATTAGAAACTTTATTAAGCATCAATTATGATCTCTTGAGATGTTCCTAATAATTTAACAAAGTCTTATTCTTTACAGAAAAAGTGACTCATCAACTATGATAAAATTTAGTCTTAGAGTTATGGTTAGCTCAATTTGTAAAATAACTAGAGACTAAATTAAAACTGGTATATATAACATGTTATATAATATATAAATGTTAATATATAAATGTTATAAGTATATAACATTTGTGAACAAAAATATTCCTGCTATGCATATTAGATGTGCAACTTCCTGTCATAATAAGAGAAATATGTTAATTTTTACCCATGGAAGAGGGTACTATAGATGATAGTAGAGAGGAACTATATATGATACGCCTAAGAAAAAATGACCAAAGGACTGTTTCCTCTTGCAGGAACCAGTGGTGAGCTGAACAGCAAAATGTCCTCTGATAGCCAATACTCCCCACTTCATATTCCAGGATTTTCCTGGTTCTGAGTATATTGCTATGTTTAACAATTTGTATGTGCAACAGTAGACAATAAAGTTTTAAATGATTCCTGTTTATGTTTTTTTATGTTTCAGAGAACACAATGGACAAAGACTGCAACAAGGACTGAGTTTGCTTAGAGAAGCTATCGTCACCTTAAAGATTAGAGACACAAATAATTATAAAGAGAGCATTTTGGGTAAAGATATTCCACGGCAGAATGAACTTAGCAGGAAAGTGACATAAGAAAAATCAAGTATAACAATATTTATTATGATAAAGAAGGAAGTCAGAATGCTACAGGGTGAACAAGACACATGGAAAACTTACTACCAGCACATTCCGGTAGCTGTGGTGCAAAGCTGATGACAGAGCGGACTCACAAGTGATCTCAAGAGGCAACAGGGCCCTTCCCAAATTCAGGGGCAGTAAAAATGAAAACAGAAGTTGAATTGAGTAAATGTTTGAGGAAGCCTAAAATGCAGCTGAATCAGATGTATGATAGTATCTTATGGACAGCCTTGGATATCAGGAAGAATAGTGTATGTGATAAAGACAGAAAAGATGGGTGAGAATAATGGAGCAGATATGGTACTGCAAGGCAACCACAATGTTCTCTTTCTGGGTGTCCAATAAAATGGTGGTGACATTAACAAAGAAACAAGTTCAGAAAGGAAACATTGATATCAATTATTCACTGTTTCAACAAACACAATGCTGATTTTCTTCTATATCCCTTGTGTTCAGTAGTCAAAACAGCAGTGTTCAGTAGTCAAAACAGCAGCGAACCATGGTCTCTGCTGTTCAGGTGTTCAAAGTCACTGAGATTTTCTGTTATTGAAACAATTATGATAAACTGTGATAAGCATAAAGCTGGGAGCAAAGGAGAGTTGGTGGAGGATGATTCAAAGAAATTGTATTGGACAAAAATCTCTTTAAGGTGTGTGTTAAAAATTAATAGGTGCTCACCAGGTCAAAAAATCTGAAAATGACTTTCAAAGTCAGAAAGTATATTTGCAGCTATGGGGAAACTGAGAGTATAGGGTACATTTTCACTAATGAGAAATTTGTTGAGGTCAGACCTTCAGGTACAAGGGAGGGAGAAGATGCTAGAAGAAGTGGTGATAATACAGACTTCAGGTTTCATTCCAATGACAATGGGGAGAGAGCTGTAAAGAAAACAGGATTATATTTACCCTCTAGAATAAATTGATTTTTGTGGTGGGAGTTGAAGCTGAAGGGGTGTGAGAACTGACTAGGATTTTTGCTCTCTTTTGGAAGAAAGGATGAGGACTTCCACTGGGGCTTGCAGAGGATATGAGAAAAAGGAACAGACTCAGAAGCTACTTAGGAGGTTGAGTTAACAGATATAAGTGATGGGATACAGGGAGAAAGTGAGAGGGAGTGGAAACTATCAAGGAAGACTGCAAGGTTTCTGGTTTATGTGACATAAAATGGATGTGTCGGTTACTGAGATATGGAAGACTAGAAGAGAAGCAGGGCTATAAGTGGAGGCAGGGCAGACAATCAATTCACATTGGTGTATGATGAAATACACTCCTTGGGGGAAAAATTCAGAGATGTGACTTTTCTTGCTCTTCACCTTGATGGGAAAAAGGTAACTAGCCTGTACTTCTTGCATCCATGGTGAGAACATGATACATTTTGTTCCACCAGGTTCATAGTGCAATTTGTTTTAGAGTCTTTCATCTTTTAATTTAGACTATTTGGATTCCCCAAAACAGCCATGCCCAGGTTTTTACTTTGGATTGTTTTTCATTTTTTTTTTTTCTGCTGTTGAAATTGTACCAGTTATTTACTGTTCTTTATTGTAGTAATGCATGAGGAGGAGGGACTAGTTCTGCACTGGAAATTCATTATCTGGTTAATGGTGTCTGCTTAGTGGGTCTAATAATATTTACAGATAGCAACTCTAAAGAATGAGGCTCATATTACAATTTCCAGGTATTAAGGATATAGGGCTTGTCTTATGCTCCAACTGTCATAATCCAAATTAAACATCTGGCTTTGCCAAAGTGTATTTACGAATGCTATGTGTTATTTCTTTATAAATATCTAGGTGGTGAGATTTACTGAGATTTTCTTTCTCTTTTTTCCTAAAACTTTTATATATATAATATATATATTTATATATAATATATATTATTGAAAGCATAGCATCATTTTAAGTGATGGACATTTACTATGTGATACAAGGATATAGTCTTTAATTTCTTATCTGCTGACATTGATTTAAATTTACATGATGGGTTTTACTGAGAAAATGGAGGGAGAAAGCCCTCAGGAAGCAGGTATCTGTGCAGGGGACAAGAGATCAAAGGGAGGTAACTGGACTAAGAAGAAAACTGCAATCATTCAAATGCAAACTTTTTTCTATACTGCCAGTATCTCTTAGTCCAGGTCTCATTCGATTGATGAAAGGACATTTACTTCTCTGTGTACTGCTTAGTAGAGGCCACACAGGAGTGTTCAGCACATTGTTTTGTGTACATTTGTGTATGAAGAATTTAAGGAGATAAAGGATATGCAAAATTAGTAGGAAAGGGGTAAGACTAGGGTCTGAAAATCCTCTTGCTGATATTAACCACTGAAACTGCCACAGCTTGAATGCCTGATCTTGGACAATTCTCTAACTGGAGAGGAGCATGAGAGATACAAGCTGAGTACTATGATGGGGATAATGGCAAATATTACTTAAGGTATTTATAAAATGCAAATTTGTGGATATGTTTTATAATATCTCTGTGTCTTGATACATCTAAAGACAAACATAATTGGTGCTGAATTTTTAAAATAGATTATTTCATTGACTTTAAAAAATAATCTATACATATTAAAAACTCTGATACCTTACTCAATCTTTGTATTAATAAAAGAATAAAAGAAGGAAAGGATGGAAGGAGGGCAAGGAAGGGAAGGGAGGGAGGGGAAATGAGATAGGAAGGAAGGAAGGAAGGAAGGAAGGAAGGAAGGAAGGAAGGAAGGAAGAAAGGAAGGAAGGAAAGAAGGAAGGAAGGGAGGGAGGGAGGAAGGAAGGAAGGAAGGGAAGAAGGAAGGGAGGGAGGGTGGGAAGAAGGGAGGGAGGGAGGGAGGAAGGAAAAAATAAAATAATTTTTATGAAAGGACTTTTTTTGGGAGATCAAAGTACCAGTGACCAATTTATTAAATAGGTGATAGTAAATAGTAATTGAATTAAAATTATTGATTTGTATTAAGTAGCTCTTTAGTTAGGCTATCTCCCATATTCATTTCTACTGTGTCTCAGCTAAGCTGTTGTCACTGAAATAAGTGTGAAATAAGCAAATACAAGCACATTTTCTATGGCAAACAGGCTGCCCAGAATCTAATTAGACAAAACTCTGCCCATCTGCTCTGCATTATCATGGGGCCTGCTCAAATGGATGCTGTTTCATTACTAAAAGGCAGAGAGATGCAAATTGAATTGAACTGGACTTCCTCTCAGACAGACACCAGGGCATGAAGTCAAACCCTTACTGTGAACTAACAAAGCACTTCTGGGAAAAGGGGGGATAAGAGGGGATTTCTTTTTCTAAGACCACATGTCTAGTACTTAGTAGAGGCCATAAGGGAGTGTTCATCCCATTGTTCAGTACAAGACAACATGAGTTGCCACAATAGAAACCTTGTTCACTATGCAAATTGTTGATTTTGGTACTTAGTCCCTTGTGACAGACACCCTTTTATTAGCTGTATGTCACGGCATGTTGAAATGCATTTAACATGAGCAAGACAAAAAGTAGCATTACTGATGCGAGAGTTTATTTCATAAAGTTATTAATTTCCATTCAGCACTCAGGTATACATGAAGATAAATGAAAATACTTTGACAAAACTGTTGCTCAACAGTCCCTATTCTGCAACAATTTGCAGTGCCCCTTTTATGCGATGTTTCTGCCAGGAGTTTTTAAACCAGCTTTGACAATTTCTCTATTAATAGAGGTAATTAATTGTCGATGTTCTCAAAAAGATTGAAAAAAATCTTTGGGTTTAAAAAATTGTTGATTTAGAATAGCTAAACAGATAATATATTGTATTAAAAGTTCCACATTTGAACTTGGAAATAGGCTTTGAAATGACATTTTTTTTTCTTCTTATGAAGAATTTGTGCCATTTTCTTCAGTAAAAGCTATTTTTCTGAATAAATGGATGCATTTTTATCCTGGATTTTATTCATGCTTATTTTTTAAAATGTTTATCTCTTTGTGGAAATGCACTCTAATAAGGATCCAGTCTTCCAAGCTTCAATAGGAACAAAAAGAAAAAAATTAGGCTTTATGTTAAATTTAAAGGTTTTTCCTGTATTTTTCCTTGTAAAAGGTTCCTCTACAAAAGAGAACTACATACAAATGGTAAAATCCTAAAAACTGGAGATCTATGGTAACAGATTCAATATTTCTTCTGTGACACGTAAGACTGAGGTGATGGGTGGGGAGGGAAGTTCTGTGCCTGAGATCTTTCCTGATGGGCTCTCTTCTCCACTCAAAAGGCTCATGTTCTTCTCAGATACAAAAGACTCACAGCCAGTAAAACCTAGGCTTCTTAGGGAAGACTTAGATAAACAGCTCTATCCTGCAAGAATAATTAATGAGGTTTAAAGTGCGGTTTCTGTTATACTTCTTTCAAAAGACTGAAATTTTACTGTCTATACAGTGGAGTCATATTTCCATGAGGGAAGTAGACACCTGTGGTCTTGGAGCATCAAACACATGTGTCACATGACAGTTCAAAACTCCTGGTAGACATCAATGACTGGCCATCAGTCCCTGTCTACCTCATACTCTCTGTATTTATTGCTATCACTATCTTCTGTTAAGATGAAGATTTATTGATATCCTCTCTTTGGTATCAAGATGACCAATCATAAAATTCAACTGGAAGTGGTTGGTTGAGATCCAGAAAAAGTATATCCATTGGTTTGGCTGAAAAGTCCAGAAGAAGAATTTCAATGGATGTCACAGTGGTTTTCTTGTTTAGTTAGATTAAATAAAGTACACACCAAATAGTGTTCTGATCTAGCAATCAATTTTGCTTACACAGCTTCCTTAGACTTACCCCTATCTTTTGTAAATCTCTGTATAGTGTTATCTGTTACTTGAGCACCTGGGATCAATATTGCCTTTGGGATATACCATTTGGCTTATTCCTTCTTAATCATGTAAGGATGGTTAGCCTGAACTCCGTGCCTTTAACTGTCTGCTCAGTTACTATACTCTATTCCCTTTTTCTGTTGTCACAGATGGACGCTGCTCTTCTGCTTGTTCTAACATCCTGGTGTGTGTATGTGTTTTAATTTATTTTGGTCACAGCACTTTTTTTCTTTGTTGTTATTCATATAAACCCCTATCTAGTTACCTTGCTTACATAAGACTGCCTATTTATCTGACCAAATTGTTCTCTATGGATTTCTGTGTTTCTAAAATATTTCTTTGAGACTATGGGTTGTTTTGTGTTAGTATACATCTGAAGGAGTATGATGCTATATCTGTGAGCCATTTACAGTATTATAAGCCCAAATCACATCAATTAAAATAAATATTGCATATTCTTTGTGTCCATAACATAGTACACTTTCTGAATCCTTCTTGCTGATCTCTCTACTATCTTGACCAATTCTAACTCTTGCATCTAAATTTTAGCAAGCCAAAAGGCAATGTTAATTCATAGAAATTAAGTTATAATTTAGATACAAAATGATGCTGTGGGGCCTCCCTGGTGGCGCAGTGGGTTGGGCAATACACTATGAAGCAAACAGCAACCACTGCAGCAGGAGTTTGATCCCTGCCGCCGGCCAGGGAGGAGACCCACATGGCATTGCAGACCTCTCCTGCCTAGCCTGCTGCTCTCAGCAATGCATTTTGGTTGATCTGCCTGTTCTGCTCCCCGCTCTGTCTCTGGTGAATCCTCTCACCTCCTGCAACTCTGCCCTGTACCCCAGCTCTTGTATGCATCAGTAAATAAATCTTAAATAAATAAATTTCAAAAAAAAAAAGTGGTTGAATCATTAAAAAAGTCTTAATTATAAATTTTTATGTCTAGCATATATTCCACTGTCTTATACATATAACCTTCAAATTTTTTTTAGTTATAAACTAAAGTGTTATCAGCCTTTTAAATATTTTGTTAACAGATAAATTGTTTCATATCTGGGAATATTTGAAGAAGGATTGGGATAGTGGGAAAGATAGAAAGTTACCCTTCAGGTAGATGAAAGAACACAGTTAATTCCATATTTTGTAGAAGACTCTATCATGGAACTAAAACTCATATGTCTCAGAAGTTTAGGTGATTAGCTATAGATAGACCCATTTTACCAACCGTACTGAAATTATGGTCAAAGTTTGGTTGCATATAGGAAATGTGTTGCTTCTAGGTGGTTTTAGTGCTTTAGGCTGAAATTAGAGTAAGTGAAGGTGAATAGCAGAAAATGGGACTAAGAGATGGTAAAGGAGTTATCAGACTGCCGAATCTTAAAATCTAATGTTTTCTAATAGCAAAAAGTTTTGTGTATCTGAGAGAGTTCTGCAACAATAAAATAATTTTTGAGTGTATATTTATTACAGAACTGTTTTTACATTGCATTAATAATGGCTGATATCTAACAGAGTTTTTTTCCTGCATTAATGATTGTGGTCATAAGATATATTAGCCAGAAAAAAAAAACAAAACAGGATTTAAAAAAATAAATGTGAATTGTTTTCATGGCAAAAAGAAATCTCAGGATAAAGATATATCTTATCTTCCTTAATTGAAAGTAATTCAGTACCTTAATTATAGCAAGACTTAAACGAAATGTAAAGCTTCTGAAATCAAATTATAATTGTGTATCATAAATATATATGGCAGATTGTTTTTTACCTTATAAAACTTATTTTTTGAAAAAGGACTTGTGTTCATAGTTTAAGGGGAATGACTGTCTTTCATCATATTTTGTACAAGAGCTCCTTGACAATGTACGGGAAATAAGAATTGTAATGCCCTCCTGACTGTCTGGTTATAAATTGGCAATGTGATGGTATGTGCAAAATACCACCAAAGTGTCTAAAAAAAAAATCTATGTGATCAATAAAGTGGATTTCCTTCCACTTCCACTAAATGACTGAGACTGATAGAAAAGTCATAATATGTAAACTCTCACATTTCTGCTTAGATGTCTATTTCTCAAACTTACTTCCACTGTGGCATCTTTCTTCCCTCTACTGTTTCAAACTGCCTCTTATTTGGACCATTTTTAGTCAGTATTTACAGGAAATAGAAATTGGATAGTTTCAAAGATTACTAGTTATTTGCTACTGTTAACTGCCTGAAATATTTCTTCTTAAGCAAGGTTATAAAGTATTAATTTTATATGAAGAAAGAATCTTATGCAATTCTTATGCACTCCCAATCCTCTTGTGCCATTGGAAAACAGATGAACACACATAGTTTTCCAAATATCACAGACCTTCTAAACTTTGTACTTATGATGCCATTAATTGGCATTTAGAATGCCATTAATTGCATTAATTGCTTTACTGTCTTGGTATTTAAGCATCTGAGGGCACTTTATTTTTGGCATTTATAGTATATTGCAGTCATTTCTGATAAATAATGACTTTTTTAAGATAAAGATAATATTTCCTTTAAATTTGTATCTTTGGTGCTTAAGATAAACTCTGGCATAAATCATATATGCAATTAATAGTTATTGAGGAAATGAGACCACTGACTATTAAGCGAATATAGAAATCAGAAGAGGAGCTGTGCTTCAAACAATGTAGATTTCAACTCTGATCTAACCCCTGAATGAATAACGGTGGGTGGAAACCGGATATACCACATACACCAGGTTGTAACCAAGTGATTTGTCATTTTCAAAATTCTAGTCAACTCCTTATTTTCTCCAACCAAGAAACATACCAGAGTGAGACTGGGAGATAGTTGTGAAATTTAGAAATAACCATGAATTTATTTAAAAAACAAACAAACAAGAAAAACATTTACAAATATTTCTGTGATTCTTTGAGACACATGTTCCCCAAAGGAAATGATCATCAGGGAAATCTCTCTATAATAATTGAGTGTATTACTATTTTTGTAAAAAATATCATTATTGTTTAGCTATATGTCAAAGTAAGTTGCATTTCTCATAAATTATTAGGTCTTTGATTTGCTATACTGATAATGCTATTTCATTTTTGGAAACTTGCAATGAATGCTGACATATATAAAAAGTTCTGCAATAGAGGTATAACTTGGTAAATAGCTATCAAGCATTTGCATTAGCTTGTGTTAATTATAATCATCTCTTACCTTATTCTTGAAGTTTAACTTATCTATATTTTCAGTTAAACCTTTGATTTTCTAATATTACTCTAGAATATCACCTGCTAGAAGATTCTCAAGCCTACTGAGAAAATAAGACTGTTGCTTAATTATAGAGGCATCCAGCTTTCACCCACGTAGGAGGGAGAATGGAGAAGCAATTACCTCCTTCAAATAAGTAAAACATTTTGGCAGTTTGAGTAATTAATTATCCAAGTGTATATTTCCACAATATTGTGTATGTGTGCATCCTATTTTTTTCCTGTCCTATAAAGGAAGAGTTGACAGAACAAATGATTTAATATAACTTATCACCTATACCACACTACTAACTTTAACTCTATTTTATGGTGTTAGTCAGGACAGGTTAAGTTATGCCAATGATGTATAACAAATCCAAAAACTAAGCTGTCTATGGCAAAAAAGGTCTATTGTTTGATCATGCTACATATCTCTTGTAGTGAACTAGAACTTCCTTCCACTTTCACTAAAAGTGATTGAGGCTAATAGAAAAGGCACAATCCATAAACTCTCACGTTTCTGCTTAGAAGCAGTATCTCACTACCCCACACATTATCTGCCAAAGTGAGTAGCACCCACATATAACACGAATGGAACAACAAAACAGAAGTTGAAAAAAACTGTATCATATCTGCATACTGAATAATAATATGCCACCATAGTAGTATTTAAAAGATTAGAATCAAATTCAAAATAATTTGAATTTGAATTACCTAAAAATAAAATAATGGATTTTTTTTTAAGGTGAGGGTAAAGATTGTAGTTAGTTTATCCTATGCTTATTAGGAAGAATGATATTAAAATCCCAGGATGAAAGTAGCAATAACTGTATTACATATCACCAGAAAATTTTACAAATAAAATATATTACAGCATACCAAATATTGCTATGAACTTTTTCTAAGATAAGGTGTCCTGATTGCTTTAGTGTCTCCTCCTAAAATCAATTTTCAAACATTCTACTGAGAAACATTTTTGCCATTTTGTACAGCCTTTTCAAAATCTTAAACTCTAAATTCTTTAATGGGTGGGATAGATATGGAAGAAAATCAGATGTAGTCCACAAAATCATTTAAATGCTCTACCTTGAAAATATTGCAAATGTAATGACATTTTACAAATTCTTATTTACTCTTGAAATGTCATAAGTATATCTTTGGCAAAGAGCAATTTCTATTCTTAGTACCTACATAATTTGAAAAGGATGATGATGTTACACTAATAATGCTATAGACATGTTACTAATGACAATGAAAATGATACAAAGGTCAAATAATGCCTATTTATTTTTGCGTAGCAAGGTAGAGTAACTAAAATTTAGTCCACTAAGAGGGGCACTCTAATTTATAAGTAGAAGACCTCTCTTTTGTTGGAGTTTTGAACTATTAAAGGCAGAATGTGTGGTGTTAATATAGGCAAGCAGCACATCCCAAATCTGAACTGGGACCCCTGTGAGCCACATATTCTGAGGGAATATCGCCACCTACTGGATTTCCAGCACTGCTCTCTCTTATAGTTGATGCAAATGTAGTTCCTTTAAAATTATATACTTTAAAAATAAAACTCTAGTCTGTCCACAAAAACTTACTACACTTTTTCAAAAGATTCCCACAGATGTGAAATTATTTTAGTCATCTTACAGAGACAGCTGAACATGAGCTACTTCAATATTTGGCTGCCTCTACTCCTTATTCTGGGGTCACCCTCATAGTCATTTGAGGTTGTACCATAGTTAATTCTAGTTTTTAAATGTCAAGTAGGCATCAATATTACAGTCTACCTCAATAAAATACAAGTGTAACATTGGATTTTCTATTTTGAAAAGGAAAAAAAGAAGCATTATATTAAAAAATATCTGACTAGCTGAAGCAGTTCTAATCTTCATATTTTTAAAAAAACTGTTTAGTGGACTACCTATTACAGGTAAGTGGAAAAGATAGAAATGCAATTTGAAATGTATTCATTTGAGCAGCAAAACTGTGAGTGATTTCTCTGGACAAATGACACAGAAGTGAAATCATACATCTCTATTCAGTACTCACAGTATGGCCTTTTCTATGCATAAGCAAGAGATTTTAGTCTCTTTCTTATGAACACTGGTGAAGGAAGGATGGCGTTGAGGCTGCTTACAATTCCACTGTCAATTTTCAAGGTAAAGGTGTTTTGAATATTAGTGAGTTAATATACCTTGATGATGTTTTGGTAGATCTACATGAAAAATATGACAAAGAAAAGATTTGACTGATCTCGTAGGAAGCTTGTCAACTGGTAGAGTAGATCTAGAATGAGAGAGCTTAATGAAGGACAAGAAAAAATGGAATAGAAGTAGATGATTAAGTGTATTCATTAGGAATTATGGTAAAAAACTGGGGTAATAGAAAAAAAAATAGTAGAGAGGTCTCTATGCAGGAGACAATATAAAATAGAAATAACAGAAGAACAAAATCAAAACTTTGGAATTACACAACACAGGTATCATTTGCAGTGATTTGGTGCATTGTATTTAACTATATTGATGAGCATTTTCAATTTATAGAAATTTTGGAATAATAGTTGCCCTATTTTTTCTTTATTAAATTAGGTGATGCTTACACACACACACACACACACACACATACACACACCCCACAAAAGGAGGGTAATTAATAAGCACTTGGGGAAGAGTAAAAAAAAGAAAAGGAATTAAAATGACAACAGCATCAGGAAGAACAAGACCTTGATGAGAAAAATGATGTAGTAATAATAAAAGCATTGACTCTATATGATGTCCAGATTTCAATAGAATGTAAATATGCAGGTGAACAATATTCATATTGGTCAAACCACACTGACTAACCAGTTTACCTGTTGTCATGACTTTTTATTGACATGAGTGCCATTTCCAATATTCACCTATAAATTTTCCCCTTCATCTCTTTCTGAGCTACATTTTTAAAAAAATATTTATTTATTTATGCATACAAGAACTGGGGTGTAGGCCAGAGGTTTGTGTGTAGGGGATGAGAGGATTCACCAGAGACAAAACAGGGAGCAGAACAGGCAGATCTACCAAAACACACTGCTGAGGGGAGCAGTGGGCAAGGCAGGAGAGGTCTGCTGTGCCATATGGGTCCCCTACCTGGCAGGTGGCAGGGATCCAATTTGTGCTGCAGAGGCTGTGGTTTGCTTCATAGTGCATTGCCCAACCCACTGCACCACCAGGGAGGCCCTCTGATCTACATTTTGACTGTTCAACAATTCTCTGGATATCTATGCTTGAATACCTTATCCACATCTCCAAGCCAAAATTTCTATAATTGGAACCTATTATCTTCATTATCAACCTTGATCTTCTTCCGGTGACCTTTTTGCTTTATTTTTGATTAATAATGTTCTTCCAGGACAGAAGCTTTATAACTTAGTACTTCACTTTTTTCTTACCCATCCAATGCAATGCAATATGGTATCTGTAGTAGTGATTATGGTAGTAATAATAAAGAAAACCAGAATTCAAATATATTGTAGAATTTATGTAATGTTATCTTATATGAAATATTATTAAATATTTACCAAAAGATTCTTTGGCAGAATCAATTGTTTTATTTCAGTTAATGCCATTAAACTTAGCAAATATTCTGATATCTTGCCATGATTGTAGATGTGTCTTCTTTGGTTTAAATGTCTTCAATATATATATAAATGTCTTCAATCTATCTATCTATGTAAAATCTATAGTTTCCCCACCAAATAAAATGTATACACCTATTTGAACTTTTAAGGCATTCCATTATCTTGTACAACTTGGTTTTTAGCAGAATTTTCTTTTATCTTTAATACCACTTTCCTGATTGTTTTTCTTCAGGAAGACTGTTCATGTCTTTCTCTCTGCCCTTCGATATCACATTCTTACTTCCAGACCCTGATCCATGCCAGTTTCTCTATGATCTTTTGTTCAGTGAGAAAACAGCTAAGCCAGAAGTTGCCAGGAACAGTCTCTCAGGGTACCAGAACATCCCTAGAATAAATTGGAGCTATTTCTAACTAAAAGGATACACACACACACCACAAATATGCATATATATATACATATGATATGTGTATATATGTGTACTTACACATATATATTTTGGGGAGAATATATCTAAAGATATCTAAATATATCTATATAAAACATGTATTTTCAACTATACATAGTGTTTTGGAAGTCAATTAGTACCTAAAGACCAAAGTAATATATAATATGACTCTATTTAAAATTGGTGATCTATTTTATTGTCGATAGTTCAAACTTTTCTATATAGTTATCTAATTCAGGATAAGAATTTTAAAAAAATTAGAATTAAAGAGATAGTAGAAACTATAATGAATGAGTAAACTAGCTTCTTTCTTTTTTTTTTTTTTCCCTCCAGAGCAGTGACTCTTTATTGGTCAATGGAAGAAATTAACCAGTGAATTTATTTCTCTGTATAATATTCATTCACAGAAAAATGATTTCTGCCCACATCTACTAAGTAACTACTGAACAAATAATGAAATATTAATTTTTGAAAGAGTCTAAATGTATTAGAATGCTCAGGTTTTCAAATTCTAGTTTTCTCCAAATCTATGTTTCATACTCTAGTTATTATCTAGTTTCACAGACTAAAATACAGGTTTGTCTCCAACTCTAAGTCCTAGGAATATAGAGTTTTTATCTTAGACAACTTTGTGCTAGGACAGAAATATGAATAGTTTTGAGAAATGGAAGTCAAGAACCTTACCTTCTAATAGACTCCTGAGCAGAGAGGATAGTAAAAACCAGCATGTTATCTTATTTTTTTTTTTTTTTTACGTAGGTGCTACAGTTTAAATAAGTTATAAAGACTTAAAAATAACAACTAACTTGAATTTGATGTTATTTCATTATAACCTGTGGCATAAAAATTCAAGATTTTATTCATACACACATATTCACACACTAAAATTCATATTTAAAGATAGAAACAAACTGTTTACCCAATACAGACAATTGTGTTCATAAATGCAGTGGTAAAAGAAGCAAATACACTCTCTAAGCAGCTGTGTGAGTTTTCTAGTTTTTTCCCCCCCCTGAATTTTAGATTTATAAAAACCATGTCTCAGCTGCTACCTTTCAACAATTTTACTCTGAGGCAATAAATAATTCAATGTGCTAATTTGACAGATGACTCTCCAGGAGCCTCCTACCATTACTAGCATCATTAGGCCATAATATGCGTGACGAGGATGGGCCATTCAGCAAATGTCCTTCACTTGTTTACCCCTAAAGAGCTGTACTCTGCACAATTAACTAATGAAGCATTATGGGCCTTTTTTCCCTTCTTCCTATTTCAATATATCAATGCAGAGAGTCCGAGGGAAAATATATTCTGTTTCCTTTTACTAAGTAAGTATTTATGAGATGGTTTAAGACTCCACCACAGCTCCCAAATGAATAAGGAGAAATAATAAGATAAGATGGCCAAAATGGATCATCATCATCATCATCATCATCATCATCATCATCATCATCATCACTTCCTTTCTCTTCCATGTTTGTGAGGAAAACATAAAAGCAATTTAGTGTTGAAATGCCAAAAAAAAAAAAAATCGGTGCTCAAAACATCTGCTTAATATTTGCTGGTTATCAAGAACTTGCACACTATCTCCATAAAATTTACAAATTTTATCCTCAACTAAAATTTTAATAATATGTGAATTTTCTCTTATTGGAAGTTAAAATTAAATTTCAGTTTTGAAAAATGCTAAAATAGCTCTGTGGATATTCTAATTGGGTTTTTGTGTATATGAATCTATTCTTACTATCCAAATCAACAAAAAACGTGCCTACAGATGTCCAAATCACATAGTATCTAAATAGTATCATCTCACAGAATTGAACTAAATGACAAGGAAATATCAGCTGACTTGCCTGTTGTTCTTGTTGCACTAAACATTTGATTGTCAAAACATTTTGTTTTGGGGAAAAGATGGCCTAAAATGGAAATGATTTGGGAGATATCTTCCTGGCATTTATAGCGTATTACAGATTCTTATTTAAGATATTGCATCTTTTACCATTCTTGCTATTGTTTTATGTTTTAGAGTGTAGAAAGTGAACTCTACACAAAGCATGTGAACTGGAGACAAGTGCGAGGATTCTGGGACTAGAGTACTTACATTTTTATATTTCTAATCTTCAGTTCAATGGACAGTGATGTTATTTTCCATGGGTAATAGTCCCACCCATTCTTCTTAAATGTAAAACTATTTTTTTCCAATTGGCATCGCATGGCATAGATGATTATTAATAATGTGCCTTTTTGTACAACTAAATATCACAACAAATGATATTCATCATTGTATATGAATAAAAGGTAGCTAGGATTCATTAGAGCCAATTCTGTTAAGCCCTTTTTATCTATTGTGTATATGAAGAAAATATGAAACAATGGTGTTAAAGGCTTCTTATTTCCTTTGTGAAACTTGAAGAAAGAAAATACATAAAAAGAGGAAACCATTCATTTTAAAAGTTCTACAGATAAAATCTGTATGATGAATTAATATTTAATACTGTAAGCCATATGACCTATATCTCTACACATTATCCCACTTGAATAATTTATTCATTGCTATACAAATTTTAAACATGCTAACTCAGTGAGTAAATTTAGTGGAAAATAATTCAAACACTTTTTCAATGTAAATGTTCCAGTGGCTCTACTGTAGGTAACCTTATGACAAATTATAGATGTAGTCAAAGTCTAATGGTATTTCTAATATTTTGCATTTAATAACTTGGGAGATGGCTAAGCTTTAAAATATTTTTTCTATCCATATATAAAAGTGGGATAAAATTCTATGGCACATGTAAACCTTACTTTTTGCATGTAGTTAAAAATGGAAAAAAAAATTCCTCAAATGATGAGGAAAGCAGTAGTTACCTTATTTCTATATTGTAGAGAAGGTATAATGTGTTAACTTTAGAAAACAGATCTCAGCATGAATATCTGAGGAACATCAGGAAGACGTAGGAACATATCCAATGAATGAAAATGGAGGAATTTCACAAGCATGAATATATATGCTGTGATTTTTTTTTCAGAAAATATGAAAATCACATTTATACAAATGCTCCACCATTCCATGTATAACTGCTCATACAAGTTTTACTTAAATATGTTAAATATGATGGAAAATTATTTTGCCATTTGAAACATATAATGAATTCTTGGTCTGCTATATGCAAAATCTATAAATTAACCAGATAGTCTACTAAGTTAAAAAGAGCTCAAACTAAGGAATATTCTACAAAATATTTAAATGCTTCAAGAACATGAAAAAGGTAAACTTCATTTAAAATGGGTGGCCATATAATCACAAGAGCTATGCAGCAAAAAAAAAAAGAGTAAAAATATTTCAATGAATAATTAATAAAATTATTTCTCCAATTTTAAGATTTTTGCATTTGAAATGTTCCAACTATTACTAACAAGTACTGCAAATTATTAGCAAATATTGAATACTGAGTTTATTTTAATATATGGTTTCCTAAAAAAAAAGCTGATATTTAATAAAGTCATCATTTAGTCAATAGGTTAAAAAATTACAAGTATTCAACAAATACATATCAGTTCCATATTAGTTTAGTTTATCTATAATCAACAGAATTTATCCAAAATTATCTCAGATCTTATCTGAATCTAATGAAGTAAGTATATCTGCTTATTGTAAGAAAAGAAATGAAAAACTACATGTTTTTTTTCCCTAGAGCTCATTCTTATATATGTTCTTTTTTAGTATGACTTTGCTAAAAATTCAATAATGCACTATTAAAAAATCATAACTATACTAAATACATCCCAAAGAGCCACACTCCCATCGATATGTCACTTCACTGCAGGATCACAGTTCATCAAAGACATTTCTGTTTATTTTGATATCTTTTGTTAAAGAAATCCACAGCAACAATGATGACCAGACAAAGGGAGGGAAAAAAAAAACATTCATCCATTCATGGGTAATTGAATTCCCTCATATTTCATAAACAGACTGCCTATCTGTAGGGTTGTGTTTTATTTGAATAACTTTCTTTAAAATGTTTTTCCTTATAATAAGAGGAATTACAATAATGTTTAAGAACTCAAGGTCAACACATTTTTTTAAGTTAGTTTATTTGATGAATGCATTGCCATAAGAAGAGACACCCTCCTTTTCCTCTCCCCTGTTTCCCACAAATTGCCTTTAGACTGGATGTTTATTGCCCAATGGGAAGAACAAAACAGGGAGGTAATTAAGCCTAGAATTGCCTGCTGGTGCTTATGACAGTCAAGCCACCGGCCTAAGCCTGGTAGTCCTCCCAAATCCACAAAGAAGGAGCCCTGGTTCTGCGACAAAGCTAAGCAGCAAGACATCATTACTGTTAATTACCTGATAAACAAAGAAGACTTGGTGTCGGTGGCAAAACACCAAACTCAGGGCAGCAGCTGATGCTGTAAAAGACAGTTGGCCTTACTTTGTCCTGTGGAGCATTGTGCTGTGAGATGATCCACCTCCATAAAGAGCTCAAGTAATTAGACTCCAACCACTGTGTTTATATGCACTGTTCTCGGTATGGTGTCCTAATGACAACAAACAACCTGTCCTCTGGAGACAGGTGGCATCTGCTAAACATCAAATAGATTAAAAAAAAAAAAAAAAAAGGAAAAAAAAAAAAAGAACCAACCATGCTTTCGAATAGTAGTTCACTAATTTATAAGTCAAAAGACAAACTATAAGAGGGCAAGTGAGACATATAGAATCACTGTGAAGTATATAGCTCCCTTAGTAAATAAATATAAATAAAATGAGATCTACTTCAGAAAAGAATCATCAGCCTTGAAGATAATGGCACATGAGTAGCATTTTAAGAAGGTTTTATATTAAAATACCTATATGTCACTTTGTTTTGATTTTTTATTACTATTGTTATTATGAATGAAGAACAATAAAAAAAATTCAGCTAACAGAGTGAGGTGTCAGACATGATAAAGTCAAGTTCAGACAAGATGACACCACAGAAGACCTATGTCCATGTAAGAGCAGAACATGGAGTTGACTAAGTGGATTTGAGAGAAGTAGAGAAGGTGATGTGGAGTTAATGGTATCATTAGATGTACCTGGTTTGCTCTTTGTCAGTTGGTTAATCTTAGGTGACTTAGATTTCTGAATTTTTATTTTTATATGTATTTTATTTTTATATGTATAAGTCAGTAAGTTAATAATGCATTTGTGTCTGCAATTGTGAGACTAACATCACATATGTACGTGCTTAGCATTGTGCTGATGCACATCAGGCTCTCAGAAAACAGTTGATTCTAATAGATGACTTGGAATAAATTGCTCATGCTTGAAGTAACTGGCTGTTTAAGACATTAAGAAAAAGAGAGTGGGCTGATCTATAGCTGATTTTGCATGTATGTGTAGGCAATTCTTATATTCTTCACAAACAGAAACCCTATCAGTTAAAGTAAGAACACAAAAAAGTTTCAAATCTAGGAAACTTTCCAACTTTAGACCTTCCTTACACATCTTACAGGATAATGTTACATTAAAAGCACTGAGTTTGAAATTAATACCATGACCTTGGTACAAATCTAAGTTTTGAGCTTGCTGGTACTGTGTGTGCTTGGAAACTAATTTTCACTTAGTGCGTGTTCTCACCTGTAAAATAATCTGTATAAGGCTAACCCTTACATAATATAAACTAAATTTGAATCACAACTCCACTACTAGTTATTTGTATCTTGGATTTAGCATTCTCATTTATAAATTGGGGATAATAATTATAAATACGTTATAATGTTATTGTGAAGATGAAATGAGTCATTTTTTATCTATCTTAAAATAGTGCCTGTGTTATTATTTGCTCTCATTTTCTGCTGCTTAGGGACTTCTGAGACCATTTTAAGGTTGAAGCCTTAACTACCTGTGATACTAAATATTTCTAATAAGCACTACCTGCACATGGATGCCACCATTACACCTCAAATATTCCACATTTTTCTAAGATTTTAAAATGGTACCTTACACCTTTTGCCGCCACAATTGACATAATACTCTCGTTATATTTTCTGTCATTTTTGGTTCATCCATTTTATAAAAATTATTAATGATGTTGCTTGAAAGGAACTCTGTTGCCATTGTTGTTATGAGAGCCCAAATTTCTTTCATTCAAGGTTGCTAAAACTTCTTGATCATGTAATAGTTTCCCCGCAGACATGGAGGAAAGGAATAAGTCTGCAACTCTCTGCCACTCTTGGTCACCTGGACCCAGAACATTCTTCATTCCCCAAGGCTCAGAAAGGCTAACAGTGTTAGCTCCTACCACCTATTTCTCCAGGTTTAAATCCCAGCCCAAGGTCTGAAGAAAATCATACCCAAGGTCATTGATTCACTATTATCCTCTCTTTCCTCATACACTCTAGAGATGGAATGATATAATACTTAAATTACTGGTTGAAATGAAAAATTTGTTAATACAAATTAAATGTCCCATCATGTAGACCCCCAGAATCAAACTAAATGTGCATGCTTGAAGTTTCTGAGACTGATTATTTCTGAAATCCTGCTCCTTTGCTATAAAGACAAAATTCTTGCTTGCCTTTCATGATAAAATGATTAATCTGACACAATGCTCTATTCACTACTGTCCTCCTGTTTTGTAAACTTTTCTGAGGTTTTTATGACTGTTAATAATTGACAAAAATAACTAGAACACTGAAGTGAACACACTGCAGTTGTGGGGTAATCGAAGTGTTACATTAACATTACTAAGTAAGCATCTTGAATAAAATCCCCCAATAAATAATAAAAATAACCCATATATTGTACTCTGCTATGGTGTACATTTAATCTTAAATTGAAATGTAGTGTTTCTAACTTATTTGTAATCTGAAATTATCTCATTTATTTGCTCTAGAACAATCTTAAGTTTTAATAAAGTTGATTAAAATTTTTAAATGTCTTACCAGTAACTCCTATTCAATATTCAATAATCCTCAATTTTGTTATGTTGATGTGTACATATGGTATTTCAATAAAGTATATACCAAATGGTATTTGTAAGACACTGGAAATGTAGACAAAATGGTCACTATATTAGCATATATATATATATATATGTACATTTGTCTATAATACAAATGACCTAAGTAAGCTGTCTTAAAATGGTAAAAGAAAGCAGTTATCAAGTGATATAAAGGACTTTTTAATGTTAATCAAAGACTGAAAATGTTACCAAGATACAAGATGCTTAGATGTACTTTTGGTATAGGAAAATGAGATTTTGAAGTTTTCACAAAGTCATGCTATAAATATTGCAGTGGTTGATTCTGAGTGACTACAGCACACTTATCTTTGGTCAACTAGAGAAACAATCAGCAAGGAGGACATTATCAAAGTATGTCCTTGGTTCCTGATGTCATACAATATTTTTTTCATGGTAAAGTTATCACCATTTTCTTTTTATCTTCACTATGTAATTTACTATTATTCTTAATTCATTCTGTCTTTAAAGAAACTTATATAGAACTTATAATAATAAAACACTCTGAACTTGTGAAATAGAAGTTGTATTCTTTATAAACATTCGACATTACATAAATTCTTCTGCAGGATCTTGGTTCAGATATTTTCAACAATCAAGCCAAAGCTATAATTTAAAATTAACCATTTTGAGGGATTATCCAAAAATAACTGTCCTAAATTTCAATATTTTTATTAGTTTTTAATTAATGTAATGTATATACTCAAGAAGGCGGAGTTTTTCTTTTTTTTGGTCTTAAGCATGTTATTTATGCTGAGTCATCAAATATTTACTGCTGTTTTTGTTATGTGCCTCATTCTATTTGTGTTAAATGACCTTTAGTCTCTAGTCTAAAGCAATAAAGTGAATGTTTCCTGTTCTATCGATTAGGAAAGGCCTATTTTCACACTAATAAAATGAGAAGCCCACTTTAATGAAATACTTTTTCTGCCAGTAGCCCTAGGTGAACTAGAGACTTGAAAATATTTGCAGAGGTCAACCAACAGGACAGAGGTCAGATCTGCGCTAAATCAACTTCCAGGAACAAATCACTGGACACTATAAAAATCAAAAGTGGTTCTTTAAGAGACCAGCTTGACCCTCCTTAACCAGAAAATAACATCTGACCTGGCAGTGAAATTTATCACAACATTTCAATTAAAACTTGGCAGACACACTAGCAACATACTGTTCTTCTACAGTTGACCTTGTTATAGAAAAGACCAAGAAAGGAGGGGGTAAATGGACATTCTGGCTTCAAACGCCATAACAAATATGATCTGTACAATAACAGTTTTATCCACCCCAAGGAGATTTCTGGACATTAAATTAGCATGTTAAGTGTGGGTAACACACAACTTTTTGTCAGTTATTAACTACTCAGTTCCTTCAAATATTTACTTCTCTATGACATTAATAAAAATGGCCTGTCAATATTATCAGTTAATAACCCATTTAGTATTTTGTTTAATTTGCAAAAAAGTAGGTTTTTGGAGTTTGGCATATTTTCATGATAAAAAAATATATAAAATAATTTATTTTAATATGATAAATACTATATTTTAAATGAAAAGTGAATACTACCATTACAGTTGACTGAAGAAACATATCCACTAAATCAAGTATTAAATAAATTAACCACAACGGTAATTAAAATATTTTTAATGAACAAATTCTTAGAAACATACATTCCAAGACTGAATCAGTAAGAAATAGAAAGCCTGATCAGAGCATAGTGAGTAAAAGGATTTAAACAGTAATTGAAAGTTCCTACAAAAATGAAAATTGAAGAACAGATTGCTTCACCCATGAATCAATCGCATTTTCAAGGAAGAATTAATACCTATCCTATTTAAATATCTGTGTAAAATTGAAAAGGAAAATTCTGTGAAGTCAACATTGTCCTAATTCTAAAACATGAAAAGGACATCACAAAAGTAAAAAGAAAATACAGACCAATAATTCTGATGAACATGAATGCAAAAATCCTCATAAAAATCTCAGAAAATTGAGTCAGCAACATATAAGAAACTCACATTTCATGAACAACTGGGATTTATTCCAGGAATGCAAGAATGGTAAGTGCATTAAGTCAACAAACTGAATATAACACATCAGGAAAAGGATGGACAAAAGTTATATGATCGTCTCAAAAGACAAAGAAAAAGGATTTGACAACATGCAACATATTTTTATGATAAAAAAAACCCTCAACAATATAGGTATATAAAGAGAGCACCTCCACATATACAACAAAGGTCACATACAAGAAACCCACATTTAACATCTTATTCATTGGCAAAGATAAAAAATCTTTCTCTAAGAAAGGAAAAGAACAAAGATATACATTCTCATCACTACTATTCAATATAATTTTGAAAGTACTATAAAAAGCAATTAGATAAGAAAAAATGTGAATGTTATTCAAACAAAAGAAAAAAACATAAAACTATCACTTTGCAGATGGCATAATACAAAGAAAATACCAAAAATTCCAATAAATGTTATTAGAAATAATAAACTAACATAGTATAGTAGCAGCCTACAAAAAAATCCATATTGTTTCTATACACAAATAATGAAAGAGGAGACAGAATTAAAGAAAATAATCCCACATATTATTTCACTAAAAAGAATTAAATAGGTTGGAATAAATTTAACCAAAGAAACGAAAGATCTGTATACTTAAAATTACATGAGATTGTTGAAAGAAACAGAGGAAAACACGAAGAGATAGACTAGTATTCCATGCTCACAGATTGGAGGAATTAACATCATTAAAATGACTATGTAGCCTAAAGCAACAGATGAATTCAAGTCAATCCCAACTAAAATCCCAAAAGCATGCTTACCAGAAATAAAATAAGGAAGTCTGAAATTAATTTGGAACAACAAAGTAGTTTGTGAGAAAGAGAGAGAGAGAAGAGAAAACCCACACACCCAAACTGCAAGCTATAAGACAACATTAATTAAAACAACTTGACATTAAGACAAAACACCTGATAAAACAGGCAGCTCAATGAAATAGAACTGAGTCCATAAATGATACAACACATGTTTAGACAATTATTTTATGACAAAATAGTTAAAAATTTATACAAAGCAAGGAAAACCTCTTCAATAAATGGTGCTGGTAAACCTGGACAACTACATTCAAAAAAAATGAAACTACACCTTCACCTAATATCATACACAAAAATTAAAGTCTGAATCCATAAAGTCCATCGAAGAAAGCATACACCATATATTCCTTGACATTAGCTTTAGAGATGGGAAACAACAGCAAAAATAAATAAACGGAACTACCTATACCAAACTAAAAACTTTTGCAAAGTAAAAGGAACTTGCAATGAATAAAAGATACCCTACTGAATGGGAGAATATATTTACACATCCCACAGTGGGTTATTATGAAAAATTAAAAGGGCTCATAAAACTCAACTATAAAATCAAGCACTCTTAATAAAAAAATCAGCAGAGGATCTGAATAAATATCTCTCCAAAGATACACAGCTAGCTAATAGGTACATGAAAACATGTTTATCATTTCTTTTTATTGTAGAAATGCAAAATCCAAAAACTATGATATATGAGTAAACTCCTATGATATGGTTATTTTTCAAAAGACAAGAAACAAGATTTGGAGAGGGGAGAAAAGGGAAGCCTTACAACTGTTGGGAACATAAATTGGTACAACCACTATGGAAAACAAATAGAAATTTCTTAAACAATTAAAGATAGAAATTCCAGGGCGCCTCCCTTGTGGTGCAGTGGGTTAAGCAATGCACTATGAGGCAAACCACAGCCACCGCAGCACAAGTTCAATCCCTGCCCCCAGCCAGGGGGGTGACCCACATGGCACAGCAGACCTCTCCTGCTGTGCCCACTGCTCCCCTCAGCAGTGTATTTCAGTCTGTCTGCCTGTTCTGCTCCCCATTCCGTCTCTAGTGAATCATCTCAACCCCTGTACCTCTGGCCTATACCCCAGTTTCTGTGTACATAAATCTTTAAAAAAAATAAAGATAGAAATAACAAATGATCCATATTCCCTCTTATACTTATTTATCCCCAAAATACAAAACACCAATTCAGAGATATATTCACTGTTAGGTCTATGGCAACACTATTTACAATAGCCAAGTGCTGAAAAACAAACTATGTGTCCATTTATTTACAAGTGGATAAAGAAGATATAGTATATATACAGACTGGAATATTGTTCAACTATTAAAAAATTGTATCCTTGCATTTGCACCTACCAGAATGGCCCCTACAGAGAAATAAGCTTTGTGAAATGGGCCAAGCAGAGAAAGACAAACTCATGATTTCATTTGTGTGGTATGTAGAGAAGAAAAATAGACAGATAAACTAAACTAAATAAAAAATAAACTTTTGGACTATAAAACCAGTTAATGGTTCCAAGAATGGGTATATCAGGAAATAAGGTACAATGTATTTGGAGTTTTAGTGTTGAACTTAACATATTAATAAAATTGTTGATTCTCAATGCTGAAAGCCTTAAATTTAGGTTACAATGAATGTTACTTCAATAAAATTTTAAATAAATAAAATACAAATAAAAGGTTTAATTACTTCATGTATGTAAATAATAAATTATCTTTTAAAATAGCTTTATTCCTATATTTAACTTGTCTCATTTCAGAATGATTTTTATGACATCCAAGACAGTCAACTTAAAATTTAAAAGAAATACTAACAGTTTTTATTAAGTTTACAGATTATTAAAAGTTCAAAGTAAATAACTTTTTCAACAAACTTAATAATCTATAGAAAATTAAAATGGAGAAGATCATATTCACCATAACAAAAAAAAATTTAGGAAATGACCTTGATAAGAAATGGTAAATATGTATGAAAAGAAGTTTGTCTCACCTTTAAATGCAAAAACATTAATTGTAATGTATACACTCACTCCTATGTCCAATGTAGTATATATACAATAGCCAAAATATGGAAATAATCTAAATGCCCAAGGACAGATGAGTGGATTAAAAAGATAGATGCATGCATACATACATACATACATATGTGTATACACACAATGGAATAATACTCAGCTATAAAGATGAAACCCTGATGTTTGTGACAATATAGATGGAACTTGAGGGTATTATGTTAAATTACGTAAGCTAGAAGGAAGAAGGTAAATACCACATAGTTTCATTTATATGTGGAATATGGAGAAATAAACCAAAGCATCAAACCAAACAAAGTCAAAAACAAACTGTAGAAGTCTGACTTTAAATTAAGAAGACTACAGGAAGAGACAGAGTTGGGAATAAATAGGGGTTTGGGGGCAACGGAATATAATGGAGAACTATATGTTCCTGCCGGGGTGGGTGTGATGTGGTAGCATGCATATGAAGAGGCGTGGTCTTACAACTCTGAATCATGTACAGTTTTTAAACCAAAGATAACCCAAAAAAAGAATTAAAATTTGTTAAATGCTGATTATTTATAAATATATGAGAAATGTGATATAAAATGGAAAATTAATGTATACATATGAACATATATATATGTAGGTAGCAAATGTTCATTGATGAGTGGATGAAGAAAATTTGATATACACGTATAAGGGAACACTCTTTAGTCTTAAAATACAAGAAATTTCTGTCCTATATGACAGCATAGATGTATATGGAAGATATGCTAATGAAATTTCAGGCACAGAAAGACAAATACTGAATAATTCCATTTATGGAAGATATAAAATTATAGAAACTCATAAAGACTTAGATTAAGATAGTGGGCACTAAGTACAGGAGGGAGAGGAAAATAGAGAGTTGCTTCTTAAAGGATATAAAGTTTTAGTTAAACAGATGAATTAGTTTTAAAGATCTCATGTTACCACAAAAAAACTTTCTAAATATTATAGTAAATAAAATAAGAAATATTTACAATATACACACTCATAGTTTATATAAAGTTCTAGAACAGACTAAGATATAAAATTAGTGACAAATTGGTGGCTATTTTGTGTGAAAGCTGGGACAGGTGCTAACTCAAAAGTGACAGGAAGGAACTTTCTGGGGTTGTGGAAATAAATGTTTTAAGTTTTGATTACCAGATTCATCATCACTAATAGTGATGAGTATATCAATTGTCATTACTCACGAGCTGCAATATTATAGTTTATAAGAATTAAATATGTCATTTACATGACTAAAATATATTTCGCATATAAATTTGGTCTTTGTCTATAGTTCGTAGATTGTTGCCTCCAAGATAAGAACAATGAAGTATTTATTGTTATAATTTTGGTCTCTTTTCCTGGATTCTTGAGATTACTGAAGAGCAATAACAGTGAAATAGGTGTCTTGTTTTTCATAACAGCACCCTTCTATCTCAGTTGGGTTTAGTTTCTAGAGAACTCACCTAAGGATGGAGGCAAATTGTCAGTGATGTCAATCACATGATTAGTGGGTTAGAACGTTCAGTCCCAGCTCTATCTCCACCAACTATATCTGAGGAGAGAGGAGTTAGAGAATCATGTCAATCACCAATGACCAATGATTACATCAACCATGCCTCTAATAAAACCCCATAAACTCCCAAAGGACAGGGTTTAGAGAGTTTCTAGGTTTATGAGTATATGGAGATTTGGGGAAAGGGGAGTAGTGCAATTGAAGAGGGTGCATTTGAAATAGTGCATTTCGAGAGGTTCCTCTTATCTTGTTCTATCTATTCTATGTTGCTATCCCCTGAGTTGCTCAAGGAAATTAGTCAGTCTTAAGAAGGAAGCTGTTGGAACTTCTGATCTGTACTTCATGAAGGGAAAACACAGATGATACTCTGGGCTTGTGAGTGACATCTGAAATATGTGTTTACATGTATGTGTTGGGGGTAGACTTGTAAGACCGAGTCTTTAAATTATGAGATCTGATAATATCTCTGAAGGTTGTTGGAACATTTCTCATCATAAACAGGCCTCCAACATAATCACCGTAATTGAAGATGAATGCATAAATTGTTTACTCAGAATGTGTGCCTTTCATTTTATGAATAACTTAAAAGACTTGCAAGTTTACTACCATCCTTACTATTGTAAGTGTAAAATTGAACTGAGAATTTATTCATTAATAAAGATTATAGTTTACATTGGTATTATGGATAATTTTTTGGTTTAACCAGCTTTGGGGAGGATTTCCCTGTAAATTTTCTTCATTGGTTGTATAAAAGTTATTATTAGAGAGCAATAACTTATTTAAATTGACAGAATACATTAATATATTTGAGTAAAGGGAAAATTCAGTTACTTGGTGGATTATTACTAAGGAAAAAATAACTTGAAATTATTTGAAAGTCATTTGGAATTTCTGAAAATACTAACTCAGAATTTTTCTTATAGTTTCTTGAAGTAATTTATTAATGAACTTTGCAAAGAATGTTTACTAAAAAATTAACAGAAAATTAAATTCACAGAAATAAATAGCAGTTCTCAATGATTACTTGATTATTGAGGATGGAGAAGTATTAAAATAACTTGGGATTTGCAAGTATGACATACCAGAATAGCAATATCATAGTAATACAAAAATTCCTTTGAATTCATGGTAGAGTAGATGACAAATGACCATGGCTACCAGTCTGAGAATTATATTAACATGTATAATTAAAACAACATATATTTCATTAACATATGTTAGTAAATACTTGTTAGGCAATATCTGAAATGGAATAGAAAAAAGCTCTTCTACCACGGAACATTAAACTAAGACTAAGAGACAACTGACTTACAGTTAGTAACCAGTGAGTTTAAGTTAGTAGTTATTTTTTATAATAACTTAAAATGTAAGATATGAGGGCAATGACTTTGTCTTATTCATCTAGTACTAGAGTAAAAGCTGGAGCTTGAGGATGCTATAAACACATGCTAAATAAGTGACTACCTTAACTCTAGTTAACTTTCCTACACATGTTCTTAAGTATTATAATTATACTAAACAATAACAAATTATATAGGACATATTAGAAAATATCAATTGTTGAGTTTTTTAATACAGATGATTGCCTTCAAGAGGTAAGAACATACATGAAATTTCATTTTATTCTACTGTTGTACTATACTGCTTGGTCCTCCCACATTATTTTCACACTTTCCATTTCCATACTTTATCCTAATCCCTGGAGAACCAAGGCAGACTAAATCTAGTAGGGACTTAAGTCTAGATACCCATCACGATCTTAGTTGGAAGTACAGTTGACTTTTTCATTTCTACAGAATGTTCATTTTTATTTCATATTATAAAAGAGATTTTGTCTCTATATGTCAGAATAACCTGGTAGTGTACATAGAAATCTTTTTTAAAAAGTAAATGATTTTTCATCTATGTGGGAGGGTTTTAATCTTCAATTATTCTATTACATCTCTGTGTCAGTTTTCCAAGAGGGATTTGCTCAATTTTCAACACATAAACTGCATCAACACAATGTCAAAGAGCATCTTTGTCACAGCTGGTATCCCAATGGAGCTATTAATATCTCTCTTTTTTTTTTTTAGAGATTTATTTGTTTATGCATACAAGAGCTGGGGCACAGGCCAGAGTCGCAGGAGGTGAGAGGATTCACCAGACAGAGCGGGGAGCCCAACAGGCAGACTGACTGAAACACACTGCTGAGGGCAGCAGCGGGCACAGCAGGAGAGGTCTGCTAGGCCATGCCATGTGGGTCCCCTCCCTGACTGGCGGCAGGGATTGAACTCATCCTGCAGTGGCTGTGGTTTGCTTCATAGTGCATTGCTTAACCAACTGCACCACCACGGAGGCCTCTTTTAATATCTTTTTAAGTCCTGTTCCCATTGTGACATAGGCAGAACATACAATAATATGTTGGGTGAAATCATTTTCGTGATTTTAATATGCTAGCTACATTTGTGGTAAGAGCCATGCTCAAACAGGCTCTCACTTGCTAAACCAGCTAAATAGATGATCTATAATTCTTTTGGATGCAAAAATCTAAGCAATATTTAAAAATCACGAACATCCATTTTAGGATTGATACTGAATAAGGTTACTCTAATTTTCATGTGAAGTCCAAGTGTTGTAACAATTATGGTTCATTATGTTGTCAAAGAGAGACCTGTATTCAGTAACTATTTTCAACTCAAGACAGACTGTGTTGTTGCCAACAGACTTTTCAATAACCTGTGACAATTCAGTCTGCCGAGGTTAGAATTTAGCCACTACACTGTCATCATTTTGTCTCAGTCCCTAAATCATCTGGCTTATTTATTTATTTTGCAAAGATCATAGATAAATCCCTTGTTCTTGTTCATTCTTGAAGAGTTATTTTTCTCAGTTCTCAATGTAATAAACATGATTCTCTAATGATTATATTGTTCATACTACTTATGGCTTTCATCTAGTGTAATATATGAAGGCAGAGAAATGAAGGCAGCATATGAAGGGAAGGGGAAAAGTAATCCAAACAGAATACACTGCTTTTACCTTAGCTTCTATGGAGGAAGCACGAGGTCTTTCATTTAAAATATTTTATTCATATCCTTGGCTGTGTACCTTGTTTTTTTATGACCATTTCATATGACCCTGTTTATGCAGGGTTACTCTGGAACTTTCCTCTGTGTTATGGTCAGGCAAATGAGAATCACCAATTCATGTGGTTCTGATAAAAAACATAATGCGTATCCTCTTCTAGAAATACAAGTAAAATCATTGAATGATTACTATTTTTGATCTGTCACACAAGAATTTAAATGTAAGATTATAAATTAAAACTACAGTAAAACTGCTTTGTTTAAAATTTCATTCCTTTTTTTTATAATTTGAAAATGCAATGCCATAAAAGTTTAGGAGCAAAAAAGGTATCAAAAAAGTGTTTAAATTATTTGGATTGAAATGCAGTATACTTTTCCCAATCTTAAAAAGAATACTCAAAGAAAAAAAGGAAAAGGATGAGTGTTTCCTTTCATTTATCCCTGCTCTCTGGTGCAAATATTTTATGTTTGGGGATCTAAAGAGGTCTCTTGAGTTGGGTTAATTGAGATGTGAGAAAGTACATAAAAAGATAACTACAGCCCTTCAAATGAAATAAGCCACAAAATCACCATCTTTATCATTAGAACTATAATCACATTGGATTTATAACAATAATTATCATAGTGGTGATGTTAATGAAGGAGGAGGAGAAGGAGAAGCAGCAGCTGCACTGTGAACATTATTTTATTTTATAACTTGACAATGTCATTTTTTATGAACGCTTCAGTGGAACAAACTTTTCATGAAAATCTGTCCTGCCTGAATAGTTATAGCAATTAGTATTAAACATATACATATGCATCTCTATATATTGATTAATTATATATGTATATATATAATACATTCAGATTTGAAAATAGTAGTCCTTTAAAAAGGGCTAAGATTAGTTTGGTGAAAAAAGGAGATTTATTGAATATTGCATATGTAACTGGAGAAAATATAGAAGGTGCAGCCAAAACCTTCTAGTGGCAAAAACTAGTAATCTGATCACAAAGAGGTTTTTTTTGTTGTTTCACAAATTCACATTGTTGATCAAAGTGAGGAGGAATATTGGGTTGATTAAAATTTATTCGCTGACTCATCAACTTCTGTACATTTGATGATGTGTAAGACCGACCAGCACAATAACCAAATCAGAAATGTTTCAAGGCAAAGAGCCACTGTGCAACTGAAAAATGTTATATATTTTAATTCCCTATACTTACACATTTCTATTATGCTTGACTATTACCTTCCAAATACAGGCAGAAATAATGTGCTCTTAACTCCAAAAATGCTATGAAATCCTAATACTTTGCAAAAAAATGAGTCTTAAAAAATGCCAAACCCTGGATATGCGATCTGTAGCTTCTATATTAGTGAGTCACAATTTTGGCATTAGGTTCTAATCTATATTAAAAGTAGCTGGGCTTAGAAGAAGTGATATATTGAATTTTATCAGTAGCTCATTCTTAGCATGAATCAGTTTATCATAGTTTGTTCTGAGAATCTATAAATAGGAGAAAGGAGAGCAGAGCACTCCATAATGCTGAGTGGCTAAGAACTGAGAAAAGGCCAGCAGAGGGGAGAAGGAGAGGAAATGGGAAACTAACTTGGCTTATTTCATTGATATTTAGCTTGTGCTGAAAAGCAAGCAAGGACACTAATTTACTCTTTAAACTAGACAAACTGACATTATATTCTGAGGCACATGGGCATTATTGACAATGCCTCGTTGACGTTTTGTGCCGTTTTTGGATATTTGTCTCTGTTAGACTAGAGAAAGTAATCATTATCTTCAATCCTCTTCTCCAGTCTCAATCCCCACACCCATTCTGTGAAGTTAGGTTAAATAAAAACATATTTCCTTGACTCTGAATTCTTTAAGATTAGTAAATATGAGTTAAAACCCAATCCTTGTAAATGGTATTAGGTTTTATGGTGTGATATATTTGTTTGTTTATTCATTTGCCAGATAATGAAGAACCTAAAGAACATAGGCCAACATAAGGTAAACATAAGATATAAGATGTTAGAGATGGAGACAGTTTCACAGACAAGGGCTGTCACTGACTATGGGACTGTCATCCCTATCTTGCTTAGGCAACATTAAGTGGCATGACACTTTATCAGGGCATGTTAATTCAGTGAAGAATGATAAAGACTAAACTACATGCATGCTAATCTGGAAAGTGTTAGGAAAATGCTTTGTATAGCTTATAGTTCTAATTTGAGAAATAACAGTGTCCACTTTGTTATCATAACAAGGGAAAAGGAGAATTGTTCCAGGAATTGTAGTTCTTAGTGGAATTTTGACATTTTACTGTTGGTTTTATTATTAGTGGGGATCAAAACAGTGGGGATTAAAAATATGAAGAAGGTGTTTTTGTGTTACCGAAGGTAAATGAAAATCTCATCCAGAGTTAAAATAAAAATGTACAAAAAGAATAGATCTGAGAGATTTATCCAATCTAGAATTTAAGCTATCGGGAAAAATGGTAAGATTCCAAAATTAAGCTGTATAATAATGAAAAATAAACAATCGAGGTCAACAATCTTAAGGCAAATATGAAAACATGTAAATAAAAAGATTATTCTCCTGATATTTAGAAGTAGTCTTTCCACACACCTCCCCACCTTGGGAATTTAAAGGCAAGGTTTAATACTTACATCTTTTTAAATTATGAATTTTTAAAAAGGCAAGCAGTTGTTTCTGAGAACTCCACAGTCCAATTGTGACAGGAACTGATGATAATGTGGTCTTATTTATACAGAGATATATTTATATCAGAGGTAAAAATCTAATAGCATTCAGAGATGGAATGTGAACACAGAGATGTAATATAAAACTAAAGGGAAAATACTCAAGCTTGACCATACTGGGGCAACACTGCTTACTTGAGTAATATATAAAAATAAATACACAAGGTCAAATGAATATATTTTTTCACTTATAATGGCACATTTTATTATTAATTCTCAGGAAATTAGTATGGTTGTTGATATTTTGTGTACAGTGAATTTTGATGGGTCAAATCATTTCCCAGGAATTTTATCCTTTGGCTTAATGATTTTGATTCATTTCACTTTTTAAGGAAATGGTCAATTAAAAATTAGTAGGCTATTTTTTAATAACATCTCTTGATTCTTGGATTTTTGAGTCAGGTCTTGGACAACAAATCAAGCAACTTTGATCAAGTCTTTGGAAAATGTAATGTTTTAAGGACACATTTAATTGGATCACAGTTTGAAGTGGTAGCAAAGTGAGTTTGCCCTTTGTCATAAGGTACCTAGGAATCCTGATCTATAATCCTGATTGCTATTGATTTTTTTAGATTTCATTATAAAATCAATAACTGTTGCACAGGATAAAATAGTTTACATGGGTTGCAACATACTGTGGATTTCTGAAAACATACTGAGCTCCCTGAAGCCACCCAGGCAGCCAATTAGGAGAAAACATCTATTAGGTAAAAACAGGGAAGTCCCATTGACTGCTATTGATTTCCTTAGCCCTGTGAAAAGACAATCAATTAGATAAAGAAGGCTAATGTTACAGCTGCAATTTAATAACCCCTAAAAAAAGAAGGAGAGCTATTGATTCCTGACATGGAATGTTAAGGCTTATTGAAATATACTGAACTTCACCTGTCTTTTAATCAGGCCTGCAGAGACAGAGGAAGCTTGCCTTTCTAGTCTTGTGGTACAGAATTCCACTTATTAAAGAGCCGTGGTGATGCCAGACCTAAGAGATGCAAATGAAACAGAACTTTAAGAGAAACACAAGCCTAGATTGAATACTAAATCATGGAAGCTATTGACAGAAACTGTCTTGGTGAAGGTTGTTTCTTTTTCCATACAGAGCTCACCAGAGTACCACCTGTCATTTTCAAAAGCAAAGTCAGTTTTGCCAACCAGCCGTGAATGACAAATAAAGCTTTATGTGAAACACAAGGGCATATTATGTGCTATTGTGAGTTCTGCTAAGTGCTAATTTATCTGGCTTGTTCTCTTCAGCAAACACAGGCACAGACACATGAAATAATCCGTCTAATTATGTAGCTATTTAGGAGAAAAACAAAGCAAGGTGTTTTTGTGTGTTGCAGAAGGTACATGATACAAGAAAGGTTTTCATAAAACCTAACGTAGCTAATGAAAATAAATGAAATGCTGTAAACTGTAACAATTTTAGAACAAATAAACTTTTGCTAGTTTTGGATTTAGGGAGTCCCAGCTGCTTTTCATAAATAGATGAGTACTTTCACTCATTTTTTTTTATAGTCCCTAATTGGAAATGGCTAATAGGCCTTGTCCCTTTCAAGTATAAAATCTGGGCTAAAATACCTCATATAGATATTTTCTTTATGCTTTTCTTTTCTATTGCATGTATTTGATCCTTTCTCCCTCATTATATATATGCCTTTTTACCAGCAGACAGCTGCTATTCACAATAATTGCTAGGGCAGTCAATTATACTTTAAATAGACCTACTTGAGGACAAATGGTGGTCTAAATTGTACTAAAGGCATACCATACACAAAGACTGTCATTTCTAGTATCTGAAATATTCTAAATATTACTGAGCAGCAATATAGTTTATGCATCTTACTTCAGCATATCAAAGGCTTTCTCCAAAATGCTTCCAGAATATAAGTGCCCTGTTCTGTAAGCTATTACCAATTACTTAAATTTCTATTTATAAACAGAAGGATATATTGTGTTCATATCCCCACATATATTTAGATAGTATAAGTATTGTAGGGAATCAATTTTGTTGATAGTACTCTCTCTCTCTCTCTCTCCCTCTCTCTCTTTTTATTTGTTTGAAGCCTTGTGAATTCTATATGCATGTGTGCTGCTAATCATTAATGTGAAAGTTTAAAATGTGTTCTTTGAAGGATGTGTTTTTCCTTAGGAATTACACCTTTGTAAAAATAACTATGAATAAAGAATTAAGCTTCAAATTTTAGGTGACAATCAAAGGTGAGTAAATGTGTTATATGGTATATATAATGCTAATATTATACACATTATTAGAGACTGTCACAAATTAGAACATCACATTTCTGTTTATAATAGTATAGCATTGATATAATAGTCAATATGTTACTTATTGTCAGATGACTACAATCTATAAATATCTGAAGTGCCATGGTTATAGATAAATCACAGTAATACTATTTTTAGAAAGAAAACTTCATATTTGGAATATGAAATTGACTGAATTTAAATATTAAAATATAATTTATTCAAGCTCTTACAACATTGTATCAAAATGTGAATTATTCTTTTATTTTGCTTATTATTTTCAAAGTATTGTATAAAGGCCATTTATTCTTAAAATTTGGTTTTGCTGCTAAGTAGATAAGAATACATCTTTATTCTCATCTAGTCTCATATGTATCTGGGCTAAGGTGTCATGCCTCACATATCCTGGATGTATGCACTTTGATCTTAAAGGTTTAAGATTGTTCTCCCACTGTTAGATTAGTGTAAGTGGATATTATACACATATAACATAAATAAAATCTTTGTTATAAAGGCAAAGAATATATCAAAATGAAAGCAGTGAAAGTGCATATTTAAACATCAGATATGAACATTTCAACACAAGTCTATCAAAACTATTGAAGTAACATTTAGGGGTCCAACATGCAATAGAAGAGTCCTTTGCTCAGACATCTTCCCTCAATTCTGTAAGACTGAAAAAATAAAAATATGTATGTCATAAGCATTATATTTTCCTTTATATAACAAATGGCTATATTGTAGAATAAAGAGCCACAAAGTTGTGTGTGTGTGAGTGTGTGTATCCAAAACCATTCTAGAGATGTAGAAAGGAAAACACATGTTTGAAAGATTCTCATTTTCCTCATTCTAAGAATGTTAAACATTATGTTCTTTTGTTGCTGTTAACTTGATAAGTACGGTGCTTCTGAACCAATAGGCTGACAGGCTAAATACTGAATCTCATCAAACTTTACAGCTAAGCTCTAAAGCATGTCAGTTCAATGCTTCCTCCTGTTCTCACCTCCTTTTATAGATACATAGGATCTGGATCAATACATTCACAGATTATATTAAAACAAAAAAACATTTTACAGATGATTTCATTTTTAAAAAATTGATTCTCAAAATTAGCATAAGTTATTCTCAAATATTTAATTTGTAATACTTTGAATTATGGAATAATATTGGAAATGTATGTAACGTAAGATAAATGGAAATGTATCAAATTTTCTGATAATATTAATCAGAAGAATTAAATATCACTTCTGAAACTGTTTCCATTAAAAAATAAATTAAAATGATTAGGGCAGGAGAACAAATTTGAATTTATATCACAAATATGGGATATCCTTTTAAATGCTTTCAGAAAGATTTTGTTTTGTTTTATTTTTATTCTTTTCTTATCCATGAAAACCAGCCCTGGCAAGTGAAGGAGTATTAGTGCCCTGAGCAACAGAAGCAGTGAAATTACTAATACATTTCTTTTTATCTGAAATATTTTCTATCAATTGAACATTGGTTTGTTGAGCACTTATGTTTATAGCGCTCTAAAAAGATCTCCAAGAAAGACCAATGAAGTTTATGGCATGTAGAGCTTCTAACTGATGAAAACTATAGATTCTATGTGGGATTACCTAGGAAATGCAAAAGAGACAGAATTATACTGCTAAACGTTTCCATAATCTATAATATTATTTAATGTTTCAAACTAATTTCACTGATTTTTCCCTTCTTTTTGGCTCCTTTAGCAAAAAGTTCATATCTGTATTATGTAAGTTCAAAAGTTATATATTCAAAACTTCATAAGCATGCATTCTAGATCATTGATAACTGAATAAATATGTAAATTACAGTATTTTAGAAAGCTTGTTATTGAGGAAATACCAAATTATGAAGCAATATTTAATCAGCTCATCTTCTCATGAATGGTAAGGTAAAGGGTTATATTTAATCCATACCCAACATTTTTTGAAAAAATATTGTTTGTCATATTTTTCTTTAATTAATCTCAGAAATCCTTAACTATGTAACAGTATTCCTATATAGTATTAGAGTTGGTTACATATTTATTTTATAAGAAATGGCATTTTTTTGGTGGGGTGGTGATATAGTTCCAATTTATCTGTGTCCATGTTCAAAGTGCATAATATAGAATTGACAAAATATACGCTTGTTGAATTAAAAAATAACAGCAACAACAAAACTTAGTGCCCATAGACTATGATGGAGGAGGAAGAAAGCCTTGGTGATGGGTGTGGTGTGGTAACATACACCTGAACAGCTGTGAAATTTTATCACTGAAAACCAGTTTAGCTTGCTTAAAAAAACAAACAAACAGACAAACAAACAAAAACCCTCAATGAATGAATATATGACTTACAATTTCTTAATACTCCTATATCATTCAAGCTAGAATGTTAAGAGAAGTCAGAAGAAGATAAATAGTGCAGTATCACAAATAAGTGAATACAGAGAAACCAAAATAAGGGTCAGATAAAGATGCCTATAGAAATGAAGCATACAGAGTGGGGGAGGAAGCACTGTGGACTATGATAGTTGACTGTGGGTGATTCAGTGGTGAGCACACTATAGTGGAGATATCTCATGGGAGAATCGTAAGGTTACCATAATTTAAAATAGAATTAAATTTATTTTAAAAAGAACTTGCAAATTATATGTGAATAGAGTAGAATGAAGAAAATAAAACAATGCCAGAAAATAACTATATAAGCAAATGAATATTATAGAATACATAGTAACCCAAAAGCTGTTTCTTTGGTAAAAGATCAATAAAATCAATCAAACATTAGCCAGATGGATTACAAAAATAAAGAGAGCTAACACTAATTACTAGTGTCTAGCATAAAAGAACATCTGATAGATCTTATAATTAAAATCCTTCCACAAAATAAACTTTTGTTCTGGATGGCTTTAAGTGGTAGATTCTATCAAATAATTTAGAATAAAATGTCAAACCAACTCAGATTCTTTCAGAATATTTAAAATACAGGAAACCTTCCAAACACTGTTATAAAGTCAGCATTACATTCAAAGTAAGACCAGATAAAAATATTACAAAATAGTGGAATCAATGATAGCTATGTTTTATTTAAACACACAGAAAAATGCTTAATAAAATATTAGAAAATTAAATTCAGCTAAATATGGAAATGAGTTACAGCATGGTCATATGGAATTTATTCAGAAATGGAGATGATTTCCTTCAATGGTAAAAAATATATATTGTCTTTCTCATGGAGGAATAAAAGGGAATATAACATTGAAGTATTTTTTTTACCAAAATGGATAAGTAGTGTCAAACTGTATATAATATAGACTATTAAAGTATGTTGTTGGAATACAAATAGATAAATATAGTAGGGAAACTGGCTAATGAATTATAGTAGTTAATATCTTTTTAAAAAAAGATTTATTTATTTATGCATGTAAGAACTGGGGTATAGGCCAGAGGTGCAGGGTGGGGTGGTGAGAGGATTCACTAGAAACAGAGTGGGGAATAGAATGGGCCAATCTACTGAAATACACTGCTGGAGAGGAGCAGTTGGAGAGATATAATTCTGTCTGCTGGTGCTATGTAGTGGATCACCTTCCTGGCTGGGGATTGAGCTTATGCTGCAGTAGCTGCTGATAACTTCATAGTGCTGTGACTTAACCCCTTGTGCCATGAGGGAGGCCCAATTTCTTGGTTTGTTTTGTGGCAGTCAAATATAAAATATATAAATTGTGCATTTAAAAGAAAATATTTCTAAGACTCTTAAGAATATAACATTGCTTAAAATTCAGGTATTTTAAAAATCACATAATGCCATATTTATTATTAATATCAAATACCCTTCAAAGACCACTGTTGAGCTCAAATATCAGAATGTGTGTATTAGAAACATGTCACTAAACAAATGAATTTATTTAGATGGGATGCTTGAGTGCTCAGGTTATAGAAAGTCATAGAAGATTTAGGATTAGATCATAAAGGGGTTTCAGGTAGGGATTAGTAAGCAAGGCCATATTGGTCTTATTCAAATCCCTCTTTGTAATGAATGGAATTTGATTGACTCAATAAGGAAATGGTGTTGATATAAAAACTGTCTGTTTGTACATTTTAGCAAGACTTTTTTCCTTTGGCAATAGTTGGAAAACACACAGAAGATATAGCTGTCTATGTGGACAAATACAGATGATTCTCTGGAAAACTCAAACTGAGGCAATTTTCTAATGCAGTCAAACATGATTGTGGATATCAAGGGACATAATTGATATCAACACAATACATGATCCATTTTTCTTATCAATGTAAAAATGTCTTAGGAATGTAAAATTTTGAAGTAAATGACATTATTCATAGGTATATATGACTAACATGAAATAGAATTCTTATCAAAATAACAAAAATAAAAGAGGCATTTCTTTTTTTAGTTATTTATCACTGATTGTATTAGAAAGTTTGTCTCTGTAAGACATAAATTTGTTTATGCTTGTATATTTTACTTACTTAGTGATATAGGTGCTGCTGTCTAGAGGGATTGTTTTCTGGTTTTAATCTGTTTTTGCTTTAATTCTGTGAATTCCTAAGTTGCATATCTGTAAATCATTACCCCATTAGTTAATTTTATGTTAAACTGTAGAACAATGAACATTACTAAGCTTGCTGAGGCAGTTTCTAAATATCAACCACCACATAGTTTTCAGAGACCTTTTATCCTCAAGCTTTCCCTTTCACACTCCTTCATTCCCTCCTCATCCACTGTAGCTGAGCCTGCTAATGTGAGAAGTGAGTGAACTCATCAGACTGTAAGGAAAACTATGACTGTGAAAAGTTTTAACAAGAAGAATGACCTGATGACTCACAAAAGTCAGGTAGGTGAAAAATTTAGAGCAGCATGACCTCAGAACTGAAGCAGAGAGTAGAAAGGATCATATAACCAGCTATTTCCCAGTTATATCACTGTTATCTATAAGAACTAAGTCAAAATATAAGTACAGTGTATATCCCAAATCATGGAACCAGAGCCTAGATAAAAGTGAGAAAATCCAAGAAAACAGATTCCTGTATTTAAAATGAATTTTCCATTATCCACAAAGTAAGTGATGCAGCAGTACAAAAGACCCAAGCTTCTAAATAAATGAAGAGCTATTCTACTTTCATGAATAGGAAGACTCAATATTGGTATCAGTTCTTTTGAACGTGATCTATAGATTTAACACAATCTCAATCAAAGTTCCAGTAATTTAGCTTATTAATATTAAGATGTCTGTAAGTTTATATGGAAAGGCAAGAAAAAAAAACTATAGTTTTTTGAAGAATAGTAAACATGCAATTGAACTACAGGAGCAAGGTCAAAGGACTGACTCCTAACTTCTAGATTTTCTGTAAAATTACAGTAATGAAGGCAGTGCAGTACTGGTAAGTTTCTAGGTAAAAAATAGCAATAAACAGAAGAGAAAGTCAAGAAGTATAGTAATACAAGTAGTCAACTGAAATTTGAAGAATGAAAAAAAAATCTGTGAAAAAGCAGTCTCCAACAAGTGGTGCTAAAGGAACTGGACGTGCACATATAATAAAATAAATCCACACATTTTACAAATATTAATTCAAAACTTAAGATAGATCTAAATGTAAAATTCAAAACAATAAAACTCCCAGAGGATAGCAAGTAAATTGGAGCTGGCAATGACTTTCAGATTACAAAAGAGAAGTATGATCTATGAAAGAAAAACTGGATTTTTGATAAATTGGACTTCGTTAAAATTTGAAAAGTTCTATGTTGTAAAATTCACAAGAAAGGAAGAGACAAGCCACAGATTGGAGGGAAATCTGGTAAATTTGATAAACAATTGCCATATAAAATACACAGTTTAGCAATAAGAAAACAACTCAGTGAAAATATGAAAACAACACCAGCATGAGTTCCATCTCTAGCCAGGGAGTGACCCACATGGCCCAGCAGTCTTCTCCTATCTTACCTGCTGCTCCCCTCAGCACTGTATTTTAGTAGATGTCTGTTCTACTCCTTAACTCTGTCTCTGGTGAATCCTCTCACCCTTCCATACCTCTGACCTATACCCCAGTTCTTGTATGCATAAATAAATAAAATAAATCTTAAAAAAATGAGATAACACAGAGGAACCCTAAAGCACTATACCTACAGACACCAATAAAGGCCTATAACCTAGGTAATGCCTCTCTCTTTGCCATACTCTATCTTTTATCTCTCTATGCTACCTCTCACAGGTGCTATGCTCTTCCTCCAAGACCAATAAGCAACAAAGCTTTTTTAACCTCAATTTCCTTATTGTCTTTTGATAAACCATGTGTTATACTCAGGTTCCTATGGGTTCAAGCATTGACATCACAATTTTCAAATCCTTCTCATGCTTCAAAATATCTAACTTTCACTTCTGTTGCCAGTTGAACTCTCCACTCACCCAGACAATCTCCCTATTTTAAGATCAACTGATTAGTAACCTGAATTACACATGCAAATACTTTTGCTATAAAACAGTCACAGGAGTAAAACCAGATGGTTAAGATCACCGAGACCATGTAAAATTTCAGTTTACCAAGTTATGGCAAAAGTGGTCAATACACACTAATATGAGCTTTCAGGGCTCTACAATAAAACAAAAACCTAAGTGTTTCTCCATAGAATAAACTAAATTACTTTTGAAGGAATGAGGATCACATTATCTTCAACTTCTCACAGTAACACTGACTATTTTAGTATGGAGGAGATATAGCTGTAAATTTCAGAAGAAAAATAAATTTTTACTGTATTAACATGGGTTTACAACACTTTATCTCATTTAAAGGCATAAGATCACACTCTTCAGTTGTATATTGCCTCAAACAGGATATGTATGTATAATTATGTAAATATGTAAATAATGTATGAAATTCGAGTAAGCATTTAGGACATGAAAAAATTCAGAATGTTTAAAATGATAAAACATTTTCTGAAAAATGTACTAGAGAATGTAGAGCATATTACAAAAACAAGAAAAGAGAAAAATGAACTAGAAAAAGAGTCAAAAAGCAGTGGAAAATTAAAAAAGAATCAAATTTATTATTTTGGGTTAAATAAAATGATGATATACATATTATATATGTAATATATATACCTTTATGCTTATAACCACACAATTACATTATATAAAGTGCAAAACTAATAAAGCTTTGAGAAGAAGTAAGCAAAAATCACAGGGTGCATATTTACAAACAAATCTCTTCAAATTTGTCTAATCTAAATGTAACAAAAATGTAATATACTGAAACAGTCCTCAGGGAATGTTAGCATGATATGCAGAAACAGAAATATGAATTATTTTTTTGAATTTTGAGGATCAAGAACAGTTGATTTACATGGAGAAATTATATATGAACCACTTAATATATATAGGGAATATACATATATATATGTATAGGGAAGCAAATATGTCAAGTAATAAAACTCTAAATAGGAAGAGTAGGCATAGGCAGTTTATATATGTAAATCCAGAGAGATAGCTTTAGTATCTACAGGTATGGAACAGATTACCGCTCATTTAATCCTCTTATGTTTTCTGTCCATGATAAATTAGATACATAAACATATTTCCATTGTCCACCTAATTATATTAATGTCCATTTCTCTTGTAGTGCCTTTATAATTATTTAAGCTGGCTTGGATTTCTCATTAAAATCCAGTTATTATATTTTTGCTTCATCAAATTAATTGACATAAGACAAATTAAATAAAAAGATGTTTAAAAGAAGACAAATAACAGTTTATGAAAACAAACATGCGCTGGTAATAGTATAATTAAGAGCTACAGAAAGAAGTTATTATTACTATTATTATTGAATAAATATTTCAATAAAAATTAATTAAATTTCAGGTGTGCATTAGGTGGTTTTTTGATGCAGTGTGACTAGCTGTAGAAAGGATATTTTAAGGTTTGCCATTAAGTTGGGTCAGTTTCTGAAAAAAAGTTTTAGTGTCTTATGGGTAGGGAATAGTCAAGAGGTAAACATGTTTGGAAAATATAAATATTTGAATACATGTCATTTGTTCACAGTCCACTGAGGGAGTTGCCTTCAGACCTGAAAGAGGGTTCCCAATACTCCTCTGATCTCTGTTCTCATTAAAGATAGAGCAAAACATTCTCCAGGAGAAAAGTTACTGAAAAACTATGGAGAAGCTACTAAGATTGAGAGGTTGTTCATTTATCTGATAAAAGTAAGCAATATCTTCAGGGAAATTAAGGATTAAAGGAACTCACTTTTTAATGTAATGTAATAACCATTGGGAGCAGCAGAGTGACAGAACAAACCCATGGTCAGGTAGGAGAAAATAATTCAGAAAAGCCAATTTATATCCTAATTCCAGTCATTTATGAAACAGGAGGTAATTTTTAGAATTAGGATTTCTATAAATAAAGATGAAGATTAATATCTTTTGAAGAAGAAAGCAAGTGATTAAAAGCTTGCAAAAATTGAAGTCCAACTGAGACTTGGAATGCACACCAAGATGGGAAAAAATTTTTCTATTATAATGGATATTGTTTGGCTGCAACTTAGAAACTTAGAGTTCTCATTGTTAGTGATTTTTTAAGAGTCTGTAATCAGTTTATTTTTGGCTGTGATTCAAGAGTTATTTGATGTTTTTAAATTACTAAGCAATTGAGATTTAGAAAAATTAATTTTCTTTTTTATTTTTCTTGTAGGCAGAAAATAAGGCCAATGTAATTTGTTTCTTTATAATTTCTTTATGGGTGTGGGAGGTGTTTTAAAGTAAATATTTGTATCTTGGGATGCTGGGGAAAGGGTGAGTTATTTTCTTAAATGGAGAAAATATAAATATGCAAATATGGAGGATACAATTTTGATTTTGAAGCCAATGTATTTTTCTCCTTCAATTTGTTTACATCAATCCTACACTCATTGATTGGACTAGGAATGGTATACTTACTCCTTCTTGTCAGAGGTGCCTAGCAGAAAAGCAGGAAAGAGAATAAAGTTCAGCTTTTGAGTTTTCATGTATCTGCTCTTAGGTTACAGAGTGAAATGAAATATGGTAATTCCAGGGAGTCATGGCAGATGGGATGCTACATGGTTTAGATAAGTTGAAAAGTCAGTGACCAAAAATCACAGGTATGCTTCATTAAAGAGATATCAGCATAGGATCTGTGACATCCATAACCATCAGGATTTCCAAAATGCTACCAATAAATTTTTTCTAGCAAACTGAAAGCAAAGGATTTTTATTAAGATTCAGGGACAACTTCCATCATACTTCAGAGTTTGCTCTGTTAATTCAGATGACATTTCCATCAATCACAAAACCTTGGAGTACCTATGGAATCAGAATCTGCCACTGTCTTTAGCACCAAAACTATTTTTCCAACAGTGTCTGGAAGTTTCCACCTTTATCTTCACCCACAGAAACATAGAGTCTGTTCTCATTGCTATCAACAAGTTGGATATACCATACCCAGCTTGACTGCTCAATAGTTTTCTATTGAAATATATTTCTGATTCATCTAGTATCTGAAACCTATTTCAAACGGCAAGGAAGTTTGACTCTATAAACAATGTGGGATTTGTAAAACACATTTTCCCAAATGCTGAAGAAATGTTGCTTAATGTCAGGCAGATACAAATGACAGGAATCTCTTAAAGTCTAGTCCTTGATTGCCAACATCAACCAAAACATCATTTCTAGTATTTAATATTTTAAAAAAACATAAATAAAAATACAAAACAAAAATCAACTGCATTTTAAGCAAAAGCATATCTAGTTTCAGGTTTGCCAAATTCAGTTATTCTAGAGGTCATTTTATTGTATACCTTAGGAACTTTAGTATATATAATCATGTTATCCTTGAAACAACTTTACTTTTTTGGAAAAGGGCAAGTTTGTTTGCCTTTTTTTTAAACCTTATTAAATGTGCGAGAACCTTTTGATAAATGACTGAATAGAAATGGGAAGAATAAAATCTTTGCATTGTTCCTCATATTAAGGCAAGTATTCATGTCGCCACTAAGTAAATTCTATGATAACTTTTCATAAATTTCTTTATCAGATTAAGAAGTTCTCTTCTATTTCTAGTGGCTTGAATTTTATAACAAATGGATGTTGAGTCATATCACATGGTTTTTGCCTTCTATATAAATATGACCACATGCTTTTTCCTTTTATTCTATATACTTTGAATTACACTAATTGCTTACATTCCTTGGATATTTTCCACTTGGTTATCATGTTTATTCTCTTTATATATTTCTATTTGCTAATACATTGTTTTCATTTCTGTAAGAATACTGGTCTATAATTTCTTCTCTTACCATATCTTTATATGGTTTTGATGTTAGAATTAGTCTTACTCATAAAAACTGAAAAAAATTCTTCATCTTGTTTGAAAGCACTTGTGTATAATTGATACTAATTCCATATTAAAATATTTTTTAAACTCTACCAGTGAGGTTATTTGGATCTTTGATTTTCTTTGATGAAAGTTTTAATAATAAAGTTAATATACTTAATGGATAAAGATTATTCCTTAATGGATAAAGATTTAACTTTTTCTGGAATCAGTTTTGATCAGTTTTGAATCAATTTGTCTTTAGGGAATTTATCCATTTCATCTAAGTGCTGAATGTTTTATAAAACAATAGTTTCTTCATTTATTTCAGTGTCTTAGAACACAGGATTCTAGTTTTTAATAACTGACATTATAATGTGTGTTATCCTTTGTTTCTTTACTCCCTTTATCTGAAGTGCAATAGAATTATTAACTCCAGTCTTAAGACACACTATATATACCCCCCTCTAAGCATTGCTTTATCTGTCTCCAAAAAATTCAGAAATGTTTTTAGTGTCATTTTGTTCACACTTGTGTGCAAATGCTGACAGCTAGACTAACATTCCTTTGCTCATGTACTGGAGTAACTCTTATTTTTCACCTACTACTTTATTGCTGGCTCCTGATGCTAAGTTTTAGGAATAATTTCATTTAAGCAAAACCAGAGAAATCAGCAACAGATATGTTTGTAATCATTAAACAACATAACATTTTTCATAATGTACCACTCACACTGATCCAAATATAATGATACTTTTATGATAAATTAATAGCCAGAAGGGATCCCTTCCCCCGCCCAGCCTATCAGTATTTTAGTGAACACAATGCGATGTTCTTTGGATTGTTCTATATATTCCTGAGCTTTGGATTTCAGGCTAAGACTTCTGTAAATATTCATGAGAAAAAAATTTAAATAGGATTTTTTAAGAATAGTTTTATAATAAATTAAGTGAATCTTTATTGTAATAGTAATTTTTTTGTGACTGCACTTGTTTTGATCTAAAGCACACAAATAATGTAAAGGCTAACTCATTTACTTATTTTAAACATTTTTGGAATCCTCCCTGAAGAGTTATCACCCCCTCAGTACTTCCTCTAAGCCTCCAGTTATGGAAACTATGGTTGACTCATCTAGGCCCACCTGTCTTTCCTACTACATTGTAAGTTCCTTTTAGCAGAGATTGTTCCATGTCTATTGAAGTATCTCAGTAACAATTATAATGCCTTGAGATAGCTCAGTCAATCATTTATTGAATTGAAAGAACAATTCAATATCTTGCAGGAACAAGAATTATCTCTCTTAAAATAGAGAATTATCAAATAATATAAAACATTATTTTATGAGATATAAGTTCCATGGAAGTTATAGAATGTACACCCCATACAAGCCAGGATTGTTTTGTTCATGTGTTTCTGGGCTTGGGGCATTAGGTAGAACACTGTGACACTCCATAAATATTTACTGAATGTGGAAAAAAACATTTTTTGTAATATTGACTGCTTGCTATTTTACCCATGATCATGTTTTGGTAAGTACTTATGGATGGATAGAATTTTATGGGCCAGGTATTGATAGAGTGCATTTCTTAGAGAACTAAATGTCCTTGCTAAGTCCCTCACTAAATTCACATAAAAAAGATAATAACAAGTTTACATTAAAACTATTAGTAAATTATGAATAGGTTTTATTTACATACTAAAGAGTTATAATTTAGGCATACTTGTTCTAAATAATACTTTGTTCTCATTACCTTTATATTCAAGAATCTATAGCACTAATGCAACATAAGTGATAATATGTGTGAAAGGACATTGGAAAGTTCTTAGTATATAAACTCATCATCTCTAATCCACTATATATATTTAAGGTTTATTTATTTATGCATACAAGAGCCAGGGTGCAGGCCAGAGGTGCAGTGGGGTGAGAGGATTCACCAGAGACCAGAGGGGGACCAGAATAGGCAGAATGATTGAAGTAAACTGTTGAGGAGGGCAGCGGGCGAGATAGGAGCAGTCTGCTGCACCATGTAGGTCACCTCCCCACGAGGGGACGGAACTCATGCACAGTGGCTGCAGATAGCTTCTTAGTGCTGCAACTCTACCCCTTGTGTCACCAGGGAGACCCAATCTAATCCAAAATATATTTGATAAAATCTAGTTAGTACTTTAACAGTTAAATGTAAATAAATTATTTGGAGAACTCAGAGGTGTTGTTTTACATAGAGCCAATTCACTACTAAGCACAGAGAAAGAACACACAGCACACCTGTAGAGGCAGAGCAATCTTGGATTGCAACAGGTTCTAAGACTGGGGATTCAAGGCAAACCTATATAGGTAACATGTGCCTAGTACTCAAAGTCATATCATGTGTAAAAGGGGGAAAATATGCTGACTATTTTCTGACAAATGGAAAAACCTGAGGTCTGAAAGCATGGTTAGAGAGGTCAGTAGAGGTCATTGCTAGCATCCTGAATGCAAATGCTAAAAATGAAACTAAAATATCCTGAAACAGGTAGTTCAGGGAACTGTGAGCAGCATAATCTCAATATGTGCTCTTTTCTTCAACAGAGACTAAAATTACGAAGACTTGTTATCCCTGAGTAAACCACAGTAGGCAAAGTTATCCCTGAACAAAGTGTGGTAAGGGTTTTTTTGGTGGTGAAGTGGTTGAGCTCCTGCACTATGAAGCATCTGCGGCACAGAAGCGCAAGTTCTATCCCCGTCTAACGGCTTGAGATTACCACATGGCAAAGCAGAACTCTCCTACCTCTCCTGCTGCTCCCCTCAGCAGTGTACTTCAGTCGATCTGATCTGCCTGATCTGCCATTATGCCTGTTCTGCTCCCTGCTCTGTCTCTGGTGAATCCTCTCAGCAACCCCCTCCACCTACCTCCTGACCCCCAGCTCTTATATGAATAAATAAAATCTTAAACAAACAAACAAACAAACACACAACTCTTTAGTTCAGCCAATGTACCTAAGGAACTGCTCTTGAGCTTCCCCAATAGTTTTCAACCAATCAGGAGAACATTAGACTGTTGACTCCAACTATAGCTGTTTGGGACTTTGCTTCCTGCTTACAAATAACTTGAGAAGGCAATAAATAGCTAAGTCTCCTGAATGGAAAATAATACTACGTGACAATGTCCTTTCATGATCTAACATGGATTCCTCTATAAGTAACTGTAAAAAATAAATGATCACTTGATAGTTAAAGGTATTACATACAGGGAAAACATAAAAGCTCAGGGATTTTCAGTTTCTCTTAATAATTAAAGTTTTCATTATAAAAGTGATCCATCTACTATAGACTTTTTAAAAATTACAAAATTACATCAAATTAGATATACCCAATGCACATAAGAGATGTCCCAATTTTCAAATCTTTAACTTATTTACAAATTTTATGTTCACATATTTTTCTAATATGTGTTTGGACCTAATTTGGTAATATTTAAAAAGATAGTCAAAAATATCATTCATTAAAGTCAACATATCATAGGATCCTTCCATTATTTGACAGTTTTGACAGATACTATTGATTTGGGCAGCAACTGCAGCTAACCAGAAGGGGACAATGTGACAGTTTTATGTAACAAAAGGCACAGTGTCATGTCAACTGAACTAAATGTTGTACAAAGTGACAGCAGGACAAAAAATCCTTTCAGACTTAATTTTCTGCTTCATTTTTTTTTTCTACCATCAATACATATGGCAGTGCAGTAGGTGACACAAATTAGCAGGATGGAGCAAAAGGTCTATCCCTGCCTCTGTGGCTATACTTGACTTCTTCCACTACAGAGTGGCAATTATTTTTAAGGTGAATGAACAAGAAGAGCAGCTTATAGTAATCAAACTACCCCTATAGGAGAAAATATATGCCTTATCAAGATGCTTTATATATTTCACCTAGGTGGCTTTTGGGAAAGATGAAAGGAAAAAATCCCCATCTGCTAGGTCATGCCTACAAGACACATTCTGTCAAGTCTTAAAAGCAACAACAGCTTTGCCTGTGGGATACCTATAATTATTACGTGGAGCAGCCCAATGCCTGCTGCAGTTCATTGTTCTGCTAACACAAGACCGAATGAGAACAGTGGCTCCAGGCTGTGAGTGGATAAAGTGCAACTTTTCGATTTTGCTCTTCTAAGGATCCTGCATTGTGTGGCGTCCATGAGTGACATCTTTGGCCTTCCTTGGGGCTCAGCAGATTGAATCAGTCATGCTGAGTTAAACAATGAGTAGGGGACATAACCTTAGCAGTGCCTGTCATTTTTTCCAACTAATTCAATCTACATTTAATCAATGAAAGTAATTTCTTGTTTGTTTAAGTCTTATATCCAATGGATCTTGAGGATTTTGAAGTAGTATACCTTCACCTTGACCTTCCCTCCCTTTTGACTTCAACCACTATATCAGAATTGGATTCCACAAAAATGGCAGGCTGCAAAGATACCCTGGCAGTCATTCCTTCTGTGATTTCCCTGGCTTGTACTTTTTAACAGAGCTTTGGAAATAAAATCATCTAAATGATGAGTTAGGGGAAATATTTTTTAAAGGGGAATAAAAATAGGGACAGCAGCAAGAATAGCATAATTTGAATTTCTAGAATACTGACCTAATTATATAAATTTGAAACAATGCTTACAGGGACAAAAGCTATTTTGTCAGGTTATTTGTTCTTTGTTTAGTGTAAATGGTTTGAGATTTCACTTTTGGCCTCCCACCATATTGGGAATAGCCAGTAGTAACTTATGCAAGTTCAAGGTCTTTATTGATCTGCTTAGTGAATCTTAATCAAAATGCATCTTCCTTTCCACTCATAGTGATTAAAAAAGTCTGAAAGAGCTTGACACTGAGTCTCTGACTTTTTATAAGTTTGTAGAAAAGTGCTGGTCTAACCATTTTATTACCTGTCAGTTGTCAGGCTAAGAAGCAAACTAGAAGATAAAGTTTTAAGGAAATTGATTTACTTGACTATATACAATTAATTAAATGCCATAATAAAGAAGAGCGTTTATCATGGTGCTAAAAATAGATTAAGAGGTTTTTTTGTATTTCAGTTTTGTAAAAGTATGTTGCTGAAATGTCAAACAGAAAAAAAATATAACTACATAAAAATATAAGAGAAAGTCAACAAGATGAAGTAATATTATGGTGTGATCAAGGACTGGAATAGATCTGGAAAACCTTAGCAATTAGGATTTAAGAGGAGGAAATACTGAAAGTAAAAAAAAATTTAAAAAGTAAACATGATAAAAATGTGAGTTTGATATCCTTTTGTAAAAAATGACTAAGGTTCTATTTCAAAAATAACTTTGAAAAAATATGGAATCTTGAAAACGATATAAGCTTTTAAAGTAACATTCATATGTAATTCCAGTGTTCCTCTTGTGACTAAGAGGAAGTTAATAAAGACTTTGGTTAGCATTCTGTTTTTAAATGTTGAATAAAATTTGACTGGGCACTTTACACATCACTTAATAATTTGGGAGAATATATTTATTTAAGAAATAAGTTATTTTTCTTTGGCTACTCTTTATCCTGTGATTCTTTCATTTAGCATTTATTGACCTCCTACAATATATTGAGCACTGAACCAAATGATAAGAGAAGGCACATGACCTTAAGGAGCTCAGGATCTAGGTGAACTATGTTCAATGTGCTTTATCATTTAAATGAATGTAATTTCACGCTTTAAAAAATGTTGGCTAAGTTGTGCTTAGTGTCAAAAGTTTAATAAAGTCAGATTCTCAGGCACCCTGGCTCATGGGGAGCTCTGCACAAACATTTACATATACAACCTACTGTCTCTTAGAGACTTCCCACCTTATAGAGGCTAAAATGAAAATTATGCAGAGATCAGATCATTATTTTAAAACAAAAATACAAAAGTCCAGGGCCATGTGTGAATCCCAAAGGAAAAGTGAATGGGATGATGCAGATGTATTTATATCTAAATATGGAGATGGACATTGTAAAACTGGAGGACAGGAGTCTCTAAATCAGGTTAGAGTTTATGAGAAAGATCTGTGGGTAACTGTTGAGGCAAGGAATTATTTACAATATACATTTATGTGTCAGGTAGAGAAAGATTAACATTAAAATCCATCTAAGTTGCACTATGGTTTAACACTGACCTCCTTTGGTTTACTCCTTTCTATACTCCTTTTTCCTTTTTAGCTAGATTCCTGACATCTAGAAAACCTCCCTATTGTTTGTGAACCTTGTTACAGATTTAATTGTTCAACTTTAGTAAATAAAATTCCATCTTGTTTTTCAAAACTAATAATATATTGACATATTTTGGTTTTCTGTCTCAATTCAGCTCTCATATCAGATCAGCCACTAATTAGTCTGCTAACACTATTAAAACTTTATTACTTTTCAGACAATGAGCTACCTGTAGGCTTTTCTTTATAGGTATGTGTGTGTGTTGGGGGGGTATACAAATGTTTGTGTTTATGGTGCATCTCCAGTTAGTGTTAAAGATGACTATTTCATAAATGAGTAAACTGTCAGTTACAGGACGACGAAACTTTGTCACACATTTATCTAGCACAATTAGTCAATTAATCAAATCTGGGATAATATGTCTCAAATATAAAGGCAGATTACTTTGAAAAAATTAAACCACTCTTAAGTCTAAACTGATTATTTTTTAAATATGACTTTCTGTGTCCAGTTCACAGTAACAAATGATATCTGGATAATTGCTTTTGACTATATTCAATGTGGTGTTCTTTTTTTTTAGAATGGTCTAAGAGAGTTGATTCTGATTGGTAGAGCTCTTTGAGGCAGAGCTACAGGATATGATAGCATAGATTATCAATCAGTTCACTCTGAAGGATCATGAGAAAGTTGGAGCCATGAGTATCCCCCAGCGGGATGCATCACTGACTTCTCTGAGTGGATCTAATTGTAGAGTGAACCCCAACTGTGACTTTAGTTACCTAAACCAATCAGCATTGCCATTTTCACCTATCCAGAGCACTTCAGTGTGGATATAAGAATGACTTCCTGAAATAGAATGGTTCTTGACCCCAGGTGGGTGGCTTTTCTCTTATTTCAGAGAGATTGTTGTCTGGACCTAGTTTCTCCCAAAATCCAAGTATCAACAGGGAGTTTTTAGACTAATCAGAAAGTAGTCCAAGTGTAGAGAATAAAAATCTAGGGAGAATACTTATACTTATCATAAAGAAAAAATAGATTAACAAATAGATAAATGTAAACAAAAATTTTTGGTGGCTATCATAATGTAATATATACAGATGTTAATTTATATTTTTATAATGCTGTAACACTAAATTTACATAATATTGTACACCAATGTTACTTCAATAAAAATTTTATAACAATTTATAATATTAATAATATGCAATATAATGCATATTAGAGAGTAATTAACGGAGTTAATTTTACCACTATTAAACAAACTGATAATTTAGGCAAATATCCTCAAAGATAGTAAAGTAGTGAAGCGTTACGAAACATGTACATACATATACACTAATTTGAGACATCTTCTTGCTATTCATTCACTCATATGCTATTTATTTGGTACATCATTATTGACCATCTACTAGTTGCCAACCACTTTAGTTTCTGATGGAAATGCATGGTAAATAGGAATAAATCCTCCCCATAATATAAATGAACAAAAATAAATTTCAGATAATATAATCTCAAATGCTTGATATATATGTATATATATGGTATACATGTAGTTTTTACATTTTACGTATCTCTCTACACACACACATACACACGAATGAACATTTGTTATTATAGACCATTTTTCATAGTTTTACTTTTTTTTTTAGAGTAAGTAACCAGAAGTCAAATATCTGCACTCAGTGTATTTACACTTTTGGTTGCCATATTATGCCCAGGTTTATATTGTAACCAGAGTTTATATTTTTATGTATTTCCCTGTTTCCATATACATAATGAATATGATTCAACAATTAAAATTTTGCCAAAAACATAATGAAAAAAAAAAAGGCTTTCAGTTGAAAAGGTCAAGATTGAGCATATTTCATGTCATTAGTGGTATTTAGTATTTCTATTTTTAGCACTTTTTTTTATTATGTCCAATTTTATATTATAGTGGTGGCCATTTCTTATAATTTCATTTACTGAAAACTATCATGAGCCAGGTCATACTTTAGGTACTAGAAATAATATCATTAAAGTGAAAAAATAAAAATAGCAACCCTCTTAGGTTCATATTTTATTGGATAAAGAGAGAAATAAGTATCAATTATGAATTGAATGACATGGATAAATATAATTAAAAATAAAACAATAAAGGGGAATTAATGCTTGTGAATATTTAAAAAATGTTACACATTTGATATCCAGGTATATTAAAGTTTTACCCAATTGATTACCATGTCACAAATTAAATTACACTAGTAAGAAAAATAGTATTTAACAGATGATTCAAAAATTTATAATAACTCAGAATAATTATAATTAAACTAATATCATCAATGTACTTAAGACAACTGGGTTCCTTTAACAAGAGAGCTCATGAGCTTTATTCAAATGTCATACTTCCTTAGGATAGAAATCTGAGAACAGATAAGAATAATCTCTAGAAAGTGAAATGTTTGGTTATTGTGTAAATATAAAAACTATTTAACTCTTGTAAGCACAGACACAACCTTACATCACTTAGCAACAAAAGGAGATATTTTTAAATCAGTAACTTAGACCTTGTACATATGCTCTCAAGCTGTAAGATTTATAAAATTTACCACTGAAATTTTTTAGGGTAACTATACTTGTGAAGATAAGTGATTATAAGTGATTACCAGAAAAGTTGAGTGTTCTGCAGTATCCTGAAAAACTAAACTTTGTGTAAATCATTCTTTTTTTTTTTTTAATTGGGAGTCTAGGGTAATACTAGTTTTTCTCTTTCATTTAATTTACACTAATTTTATGTCATCTGAAAATCTTCCAAATCACGATGTGAGTTTGCATTTTTTCCAAAAAGGTAGTTGTCATACTGTCATATTTTTTCTTGTTTGAGCAACTCTAGAATGAAAGTTTACAGCTAAATATTGTGTCATCATTAATATTTTGATCTATAAATTTTCTACATACATTTTAATAAGCTTCTCCCTCTTTAATTTTTTATGACGATGTTTATATTGATTTTGGTATAACAAGGTCTAATAAGAACTATGGTTGTTCATTTATATTTGACAGATGTTTATGGAATATCCACTATCTGCAAAATACTGGACTAAGCATAATTCATTCTCTCCTGATAGAGTGTTAATATTTCCTTTTTAAATATAATCAATTGTAGTAGAAAAATTGAATATTTTTATGAGGATAATGAAATGTTTACAGTTCAGAGAAACTACAGTTATAGGCTATAAAAGACCAGGAAGAGGGCCTCCCTGGTGGCACAGTGGGTTAAGCAACGCACTATGAAGCAAACCGCAACCACTGCAGCATGAGTTCCATCCCTGCTGCAGGCCAGGGAGGGGACCCACATGGCACAGCAGACCTCTCCTGCCTCGCCCTCTGCTGCCTTCAGCAGTGTGTTTCAGTCAGTCAGTCTGCCTGTTCTGCTCCCCGCTCTGTCTGGTGAATCTTCTCACCTCCCTGGACTCTGGCCTGTACCCCAGTTCTTGTATGCATAAATAAATAAATCTTAAAAAAAAAGACCAGGGAGATATTTACTCACTGTTGACATACCAGGCAGTCTAGAAAGTAATAATAACAACAAAACAGTACTAATAACAAATTTAAAATTTATGTTTTTCTAATGCTCTGTCTCATCTAACATCAAATTATCTGGGGTCACTAGGATATCTAAAACAAAATTCTTATTTTTTAATTTTTGCTTACATCAGTAATTCTCTATTGGGTGATTACTTTTCAGGGGACATTTGATAAAGTATGGAGAGAATTTTGATTAATATGACTGGGGGATTGGCTGGATACTATTGGTTTCAAGAAAACAGAGGTCAGAGATATCCTTAAATATCCTGCAATGAGCACAATAGCAACAAAAAATTAGTTCACAATAGCAAAAGTGCCAATCGGGAAACTGACTGCATGAGCTAATTATAAATGCTTTATGCTATATGGCTTGTCACACAAGCTAAAGAAAACAAATAATTTGCTGAGTTGAATTTTCATGCAGAAATAGACTAAGAAAGCTAGAATTATTTTATACATTACTATAAATATATAGCATTTATTTCCACTTTTTTCTTTGCTTTGCAACAGTTTTATTAAATTGCAATTGTAATCAGTTAAAACCATTAAGTACAAACCTGATTGGCTTCTCAAGTATCTAAGGAAACACAGCTGGAATGATAACAAATGGAAGGTGTAAATGAGAAGATTCAATTAATACTTTTCTTTCTAGCACGTGTTTCACAAAGAATATCCCCTGAGATTGAAAAATGACACCTTTCAATAAATACTGAGACTATTTTCCATGATAAAAATAAAATCTTTTAACATAGCTTTATGTCACTTGGTTTGTAGACTGAATCTATGTACTGAGGGTCAAGTCACAAAATAGTAACAACATTTTTAAGATAAGAGCAACAAAATTATTAGACATTAGAATACTATCCATTTCAGTGGCACCCTGATTCAGGAGTCTTCCTCTATACCTATTAGCATTATAATTGTTATTATTAGATTAGTCACTATAATTCTTAAGAATGAACATAGTAAAAACTTATCACTTACTACAATTCTAGCAATCATCCTGCTGTGCCTTCATCAACACTAAAAGGGATCAATGAAATGTAGTTAATCAGATCCATTTAAAATACCTTTTCTTTGAAAATGTAGTGCCTCTTTGAATGCTAATTTAACACAAATACTAATATTGAGTTTGACCATTCATAAGATTGAAAGTGTTTTCCCATTGTACCTTACATATCAACAAAGAGCTATGAAAAGATTAGTTGATATCAAAAGAATGGTTATGTATTCATTCCTCAATTGTTTCAATTGCTCAAAATACTGCATATGCCTACTGTGTAAAATACTGTAATTATACATCCAGTATTTAGTATAACTCTTTTAGATTAAGAAAAAAAAAAGATGTGGTGGGGGGATCCTATACTGTTAAAACTTTGGAATAGAAGCAAAAGAAGACATGGGACTAGAAATATCTACAGACCCTTTCTTTATTACACATCAGTGGCTGATAGTCACTGGCCAAATTAACATTGTCCATTATTTTCATGAACACACTTTCCTTTGTCTCTGCTTGTACTTTTGCTACAATTTACTCCTACCATTTCTCCCTGGGAGCTTCTCTGCTAAAGGATGTCATGGATCTTATACCTCCTGTTCTACTTTATTGTAGATTACTTTTCTGTGTGACTTCCCAACAAGAAAGTTCTATCTAAGTTGGTAATTTACCAAACAAAACAGAGAGTAGTTGGTGGTTAGATTTTCCTACTCAGACAACTGACTCTTTTCATGTTTATTCCAAAGAGAATTTGAGGTGTGATTATGAAAGGCACTCAAAGTTTTAGATTTCTCTTGAAGTTTATCCAATTGTCAATAATTGTGATAACTCAAATTGTTGATTATCATGGTTAGACACTTAATCTCTTTTCTACCAGTGGAGAGTGCAGTGGAGAGTGGAAACACAGTGCTTCACTCCCACAAATTATTCAGTGAAACATCCCACATTTGGGGGAATGGCAGGGGTCAGCACATTGGGAGCACAGGGGAGGAACCTTGCCCTAGAAAACCACCTTCTTGATCACGGTACCTCTCCTCCTATAAAAGACATTTAATCTTGAAAAAAAAAAAATCCCAAACAAAATCTAACCAAGACAGATAGAGAAGGTATTATAAGCATTTAATAAGTATTTCATAGAGCAACTATTAGCATACCTTTTTCCCAAAGCTCTGACAAGCCTACAACTGGGATACTATACAATTTTTTAGTAAATTGCATAAAGAAGATATGACATTATTGAAATCATTCGTAGACAGAGAATGGAAGTGTTTAAGTAGGGATGAAACTTGATATAAGAAGACAAAGACACTATCATGATAAAATCATGGTGGATGTAAGAAAAAGGATGTGTTGGTCATAGAAAAATAATGAATAATAACAAATGCAATATCTTGATAATGCAATAGTTATGGAAAGAGTTTGTCAAGTATCAGCATAACAGGGTGAATCATTATAATGGTATTTGACTAAAATAATAGAAAGCATAATCAAGCTATTGTTTTTGAATTGGTAAAATGGTGTGAAGTGCCAGTGAGGAAAGTTCCATATCAAAAAGACTAGAAGCAACAAGTGCTAGTGAAAATGTGGAGTTAGAGAACTCTCTTACACTGCTGGTGGGAATGCAAACTGGTTAGTTCAGCCCTTATGGAAAGCAGTATGGAGATATCTCAAAATATTAAACGTCGATCTGCCATGATTCAGTAATTCCACTCTTAGGCATCTATCGAAAAATACAAAACGAGTAATTTGAAAGGAAACTTTTACTTTCATATGTATTGCAACAATAATTACTATTTCTAAACTTAGAAACAACCTAAGTACCCCAGAACAGATGAGTTGATCAAGATGTATAACTTCTTCTCTTTATTGCCAATCTTACAGTGGTAACAGCTTGCTGCACTCTTTACTTCTTCTACCTCAAAATTTTATTTTATTTTAGTACTTTAGTATTTGTTGAAACCATTTCCTATATTATATTACTTTTCATAAAAAAGAAAGTGGGTAAATGTTGAAAATTGAAGGACCTTTTAAAATTCTTAGTATATACTTTCTAATCTGTGAATTGTGGTAGTTAAAAAAGTAATGGAATAAGTAATAAATAACAAAATGTATAATTAATAGTGATAAAGGAAATTTTAAAAAATGTGCTTCTTTAATTTACACTAGCACAATTAAGGAGAAAATATGCTCAATTATTTTAAAAGATTTTAAAATTCACTGAGTATAATCCCAATTTCATCCACGTTGCTGTGAATGGCATGAGTTTATCTTTTTGATTGCTGAAGTAGTATTCCATTGTGTATATATAGCATATCTTGATCCTGCCATCTATTTTTGGGCATTTGGACTATTTCTATATCTTACCTACTGTAAATAGTGCTTAAATAAATATAGGGATATGGGTATCCTTTTAAATTAATGGTTTGTGTTCTTTAGGTGTATTCCTAAGAGTGGAATTACTGGATTATATGGTAGTTCCATTCTTAATAGTTTGAAGAGCTTCCACACAGAAGTCAGAAGGAAAAAGAAAAAATATCAGATGTGTTTACTTATAGGAGGATGATAGGGGAACCAAATAAGGGATCAGAAAAAAATAATATGTAAAAACAAAATTAACAAGGTATTATAAATTAGAGACATGTAAGGCAGGGGAAGAGAGAAGAACCAAAACAGGGTAGGGAAGAGCACAAGGGACTATGGTAATTGTGCATGGGTAAACTGGTGGTGGGAATTCTATTGGGACTACCTATGAGAAGAGGAACATTGTACAAAATGAACAATGATGCAAAGTAAAAATAAATTAATAAATTTAATTTTAAAAGGTTGTTAAATTCAATAAAATTTAAGAAATGCTTATGATAAAGGATCTTAAAAACTAAAATTAAAAGAAAAATCCTTAATATGACACCCCATATTGAATAAAGAAATATAGAAAATTTCCCTTCAAAGTTTGGCTAAAACTAGAATAATATCCAATATAAGTATTGTTTTTAATTACAGTCCTGGAAATTCTAGAATGTTGAACATAAAATGAATGATAAAATATTGACAACCAGAACCAAAGTTATTATTATTTTCAGAAAATATAATTAATGAGGTAGAAAATTAAATAATTGAAATAAATGAGGTAAGAAATTAAAGAAAGTCTACCCTATTGTAATTAAGAGGGAATTTTAGTAAGTTTGCTGGTCATTTCTGCATATTGCATTTTTATATGTTGACAATTAATACAAAAACAAATTAAAAGATTATTTCATTTACATGAGTATGAAAAAAGTAAGTGCATTCTATTAATTCTGATGAAATGTATATATAATATATCACCATTGAAGATTAAACAATATAGATGGCTGTAATTAAAGAAGGACTAGTCAATGGAAATATATATGCTTGAAGAGTCAAAAGGCTTAATATATCAGTTCAAAACAAAGTGAAATTGATATATGAATTAAATGTAATATCAATCATGTATAAGCCTGTGTGTGTGTACAAACACTGAAAATATTTTCTGAAATTTACGTAGATTATAAAGCAATTTCAAAGAAAAATAAACCTAGAAACCTAAGTTGTTAGTAATCAAGTTTACCATAAAGCTATTCTAATTAAAGCAGAGTGGGGTTAGTACAATAAGAGAAAAGTAAATAAAAGATGTGGAATAGAGACCTCAGAAAAGAATCATTCTTTGGTGGCCTGAATTATGACAAGGAAGACATTATTCAATGAGAGAGCAAAGCTGGTCTACTAATCTATAGTACTGAGTAACTGGGATAAAGAGTAATATAAAAATGAATATTGAAAAATGAATTTGGGGCCTCCCTGGTGGCGCAGTGGGTTAAGCAACGCACTATGAAGCAAACTGCAGCCACTGCAGCACGAGTTCAATCCCTGCTGCCGGCCAGGGAGGGG
>JAGFMF010011683.1:693794-754320 GCA_019455555.1 Galemys pyrenaicus
CCCGCTGCTCCCCTCAGCAGTGTACTTCTGTTGATCTGCCTGTTCTGCTCCCTGCTCTCTGTGGTGAATCCTCTCACCCCCCGCCACGCCTCTGGCCTGCCTGTACCCCAGTGCTTGTATGCATAAATAAATAAATCTAAAAAAAAAGAAAAATGAATTTGACCTCATGTTACCATACCTACTATTTGAGAAAAATCACAAATTAAAGGGGAACTAGCAATCAACAAAATGTCCATAAGAAACAAAAGAGAATATTTCCCTGATGATAAAGTAGGAAAACAATCTCTTATAAGATGCAAAAACAGTGACCATAAAAAAAATTAAAAAAGTATTGTTTTTTTTTTTTTTTTACCAGTCAGGGCACTTTTTTTCAGCAGACAATTTTTAAGCTATGATAAAGAACAAGTCATTATCTAAGAGCAATATATATGTCCAAAGAAAATTCATATCTAGAATAAAGAGCTCATCTACATCAAAAAGAAAAGAACAGATAAATTCAAAAATCAAGAAGCTAAAACTTGCTCAAACATTTCACTAAAAATGATATTCAAATAAATAATAAATACATAGTATTCAATTTTAAACATCAAAAGTCTCCAGTCTTTATAATAACTGAAATGCAAATTAAAACCCTTTGGGTTGCTACCACATTTGCAGCAAAATGGCTAAAATTAAAGAGACCATCAATACTAAGTTTTGATAAAGCCACAGAACAAATGAAACCATAATTTTTTTGGGGGGAGGGGATTAAATTGATCCTATTACTTGGGTAAACTGAGTTTTTGACAAAACTTTCCCCTGTGTATCCTAAGGCCCAGCAGGTTCAACGGAATTTCACATTATTTGGTAAAACTAATGCTTATAGCCACAAACAACATGTAAAAATATTTACAGTAAGTTTGTTTCTAACAACTAAAACAGAAAACAAATATTTGCCAACATTGAAGTGAGTTTTAAAATGTGGTAAGTCTTGCTGTGAAAGCTATGAAACAATGACATGAATGACCATATTTCTTGCAAAAGAAAGAATAAAACTCACATAAAAAAAATGAACAAAAGTAGCCAACCTCCATAGTGAACACTGTAAGATTTAATCTACACAAAATCCAACACCAGGCTGAACTAAAATATGGATAATGATAACAGAATAGTGGTTATCTTTTGGGGCGGGGGCATTCAGGGAGAAGAGTGTTGACTGAAAACTAGAATAAAGAACTTTCTACATGAAGAAATAATTTATATGCTAATCTCATATTTTCATGGGTGTTTACTTTTGTAAAAACTTAAGCTGAGCACTTGAGATTTGTGAACTCTACTGCATAACTGTACGGAATTAAATACTAAGAGTTAAGAAAGAAAATTCACAAATACTTATAGACTCATTTCTTTGGGTCAAGCATTAGTCTAAGCATTTCACACTTATTAATTCATTCATTCTTGACAACAATTCTTTTTGATTATTCTGCTCATCCCGGCTTTTTACCTCAGAGAACATATAACTTGTCCAAATTCATACAGTTTAGTGGTAACCCTAGAACTCAAACTGAGGAGCATTTATCTGAGTCTGGAATCATCAGCAATACACTATAGTCTACTTTATAGAACATGGTTAAAATGATAAAAATATTAATATGTATTTAAAAATGTTAAATGTTAGTTTCAAGTACAGGACTTATGGATTGTAATTATAAAGAGCTTTTATTAATGTCTCTCCTATTACTTCTACACTATTAACAACAAAAAAATGTTCTTTTACTCTAGGTTGTGTAATAGAGAGTCTGAATTCAGTATTTAACAAACCCAATCTCAGGTAAAAAGTCAGAGCTCTAAATATGATGTAAGTTGAAGGGTCTTCTCTTCACCACATCAGGTGTGTAGCAGGCTGAATGCATCTGGTATCCAACAGAGGTGAAGCTTTGGTCAGCCATTCCCTATGACCCTACCTTGTTTTCCCAGTATGGGAAATCAAAACAAAATGGTTTCATCGTCCATACAAACTTGGAGCAGGAAAGAGGACAGTTCACACTTGGTAGATAAAGCTATGGCAATCTAGAAACCTTGCTTTTTTCTAACCTCAGAGAACATAACTTGTTTTCTGTCAGTTTACAATGAACTCTTTCTAGGACTTTATCCTCACATGGCATACTTGCTGTTAGGCATGATTGATAAAATGCTACCGAGGGGCCTGGTGGTTCAATTGTGAAGCCTATATAAGAGCAAATGGGGCTATATAACATACTGCTCAATATTTCATATTATATCAAAAACAATTATTAAATAATGTGCAGTCCATCATCTTAATTTGTCAAACATAAAAAATAAGCAACCAAAAATGTGTAAACATATCTTTAAATATAATTCAGAAAATCATTTAAAATATTTTGATTTCTGAATTATATAAAAAATGCTTTTGTACATTTTTCAAAGGAAATACTGTTCTTTTATTAAAATTTCCACACACTGTCTACTCTAGTAATGTAACTACCTAAAACAAAGTCAGCAAACTTTTTCATTAAAGCATATATATTAAAGTTTGAATTCTATGTATAAATTCTTTCACATTTATTGAATTTTGCTGTTAAAACACAAAAGTAGTCACCAAAATAAACTAAGGGTAAAGTTATTTCAATAAAACTTTTTTTATTAAACCAAAACAGTCAGGGTAGGCAAAATTTGGTAATCTTTGAACTAGTGGATAAGGACATGTAAATGTAAGTTACCAAATTTACAAATTTTCATATTATTACATATGTATTTAGTGAATACAATTTATTTTTAAAATATTTATTTATTTATGCATACAAGAGCTATGTATTGGCCAGAGGAACGGGAGGGTGAGAGGATTCACCAGAGAGACAGTAGGGAGCAGAACAGGCAGATCTACCGATATACACTACTAAGGAGAACAACACGTAGGACAGGAGAGTTCTGCTGCACCATGTGGGTTACCTCCCTGGTTAGGGATCAAACTCATGCTGCCGTGGCTGCGGATTGCTTCATAGTGCTATGACTTAAACCCCTGCACCACCAGGGAGGCCCTAAATATAATTTATTAATATTTTCTATATGTTCTCTAGTGAGTTTAGAATTTAGTATCTCTCTATTAACCAATGAATTACCAGACCTCTGAGCCATATTTCATCTCTCATACATACCAGGCATTGTGCCATGTGAGGAGACAACTAGAGTAAGTTGTAAACTTTTGTCAAACTAGACCTAAGCACATACAAATTTAAGAATAGTATGAATTGTTTTATATTGTAATTCTGTAAGAAAACAAAAACAACACAAAAACAAACACGTTAATTTATAGGTTCTTTTGAACAATGAATCAGAACACAAAAAGATGCAAGAATATGGAAATTATATTTCATTATGCGACTTTCTATTCAATTTATGCTCTCTGAAAGGAATGATTTGACAGGTTAATTAACTTGTCTTTTCTTCTATCCAAGCTCTTCTTCTGCTCAAGTCCTCCCGGCACTCTGAAGCATTATCCATCTCTGAAATTGGCAAAAACAAAACCAAAGACCTTCCTGGATGACATTTGGGTATAGTTGTCTTTTGTTTTTTGTGTATCAAGCCAGAGATGTGGAGAAGGAGTGGCCAAGAACCCACATCCTGTATGTCAGGAGAGGGGCTCGTTCTCTGGATTGAACCATATTAGGATTGGTCCACACTAGTGATGAATGCTGTATTCTGAATCACAGGGAAGGGAACACTGTTACTTAGTGGTAGATGGAGAACTGCTATTAGCTCCATCCAATTGTCCCCATTAAACTAGAATTACCCAAATCTCAAAACTTTTATTGCCGAAAAAACAAAACAAAACTGAGAAAGCTTAGTGTAGATGGGATGCTCCCTTGGCAAATGCACATTGATTTATATACTAGACCTTCAGTGAAGATTGGGATGTGTGCACAACTCTTTTTTTACAGAAATTTCTCCAGAAAACCCTACTCTGAAGCCAAGTTTGGGTACCACTAATTATCTAGTCCATGTAAGAGAGAGAACTGTTAGATTTTTTTAAAACTATGTTATTATCCACCTTATTCAATATTATTTCTCTAAGGAAAGCTTTGTTACTTGGTTATAGTACTATATTTAATACTCAGGAGATTCTCATATAAATTTCAGAACCCTGCTCTTCACAGGCTCTCGTGAGAAAGTGATGCTGAAAATGACTGAATAAGACCTCAAAAACTCAAGAAACAAGTGTTGATGAGGGTGTGGAGAATCCTTATAAGCTATTGATGGGAATGTAAATTGGCCCAGTCCAAATGGAAAAGAGTATGCAATTTCCACAAAAATTTAGAAATGGACCTATGATATGATTCCACTTCTTTGTATATAGTCAGATAATACAAAAACACTAATTTGAAAATATATATGCATCTCTATGTTCATTGCAGTTCTATTCACAATAATGAAAACAACCTCAGTGTCCATTGTTAGATGATTATAGAAGATACCTATATATACACACACAGTGGGGTACTACTCAGTATTCAGCTATAAATAAAACAGATGAAATCTTGCTATTTGTGACAACAGGAATAGAACTTGAAAGGGGGTTACTCTAAGCAAAGTAAGTAAGAATAAGACAAATACTAGATGATGTCATTCACATTTGAATTAAAGAAAAATCAAAGCAAATCCTTAGACTCTGAAAACAAACTAGTGATTACTAGAAGAGAAAGGAAAGGGGGAATGAAAGAAACAGGTAAAGGGCGGAAGTTGGATAGTTGTGAATAGTAACTAGAACTTTGATTGGGGTCTTATTGTGGCATACACATTTATAAGATGTGAAGTTTTAGTTTTAAATCTTACATAGATCTGTGAACCTATAGTACATAAATAAAAAAATAAATAAATAAAAGCTATGCTGACCAGCTGCCAAGGCCTTACTGAGTAACTAAAATATATTAAATGAGACCATATAACTTGAGTTCCTACAGGGGACTCTTGGCAAATAGTGGTTCTCCCCTTGGGAGCTACTAAATGAAAAGATGTTAGCATGGCCTAGTTAATTACAGCTCTGGGATCAGCTTTCCATGGAAACCTCAGTTGATGTCTTGATGAAAAAGGCACTGGCTTTATATGTTGCCTTGTATTTTTCTAATTATTATTTTTTACTTGGATTTGGTGCTATTTTCTGAATTTTATACCCTTACTTGTGTAAACCCCTTTAGAGAGTGGGAGACATTTAGTACACAGCACAGTCCCTAATCCATAATAGGTGCTCAATAAAAATTTAAAACTGGTATGAGAAGTATGTAAGTTCTCAATGAGAAACAATTTTACTCAGTACTGCTAAAAGAGCCTTCCAACACAAGAGGAAAAATAGAAATATTTGTTCTTCAGAGCTGGTAGGTAATAGATTATTGTATTGGGGAAATCTTTGCCACTCTAAGAGGTGTCATCATTTTATTAAATGAATAGAAGGTAGAAATCGAAGATACTGTTTTTTATGTATTCTTACATTTTAAACCCCATAAACTATTAGGTTGGCATGGGAAACTCACTTTGACTCTGGAAATGTGGGTTAATAACAGTTTTTTGTTAGTACATATAAATCTCGTTTTTTAAATTATATTTATTTTTTCTTACAATGTTTGCTTTCTTTTCTAGGTAACCCCATACAATTCCCACCACAAATTCACCCATGCACCATCACCATATAAATCTGACGATTGTAGAGCTAAATAATTTACAAAAGTATACTGGGCTATTTTCAAATGTGTACTATAAGCCATGTGTTTATTTGTAGGTAGATCATAAACTTCAGTGGCGATAGAGTGAGTCTAGGGCAGAAAGGAGTTTTCAGTGAAGGATCATGCTATTAGAACCTTCAATAGCTGCAAATATACTTAAAACTCTGATCTTGAGTTACATTAGATTGTTATTGAAAATTGTTTCAGAACATTTCTTCTTTGTACTTATTTTATTCTATCATTAAATTCAGATTTAAAAGCCTCCCTAGTCTCCCTTAGGCACCCCTCGCCCTCTTCACCTCTACCCAATCCACCACTTTCTCTTTCTCTTGTGTTTTACCTGCCATCTGGAACCACTTCCCTGCCTCTCTGGACTTAATTGACTCTTTTCAAATAGCATCTCCAGCCTCCATCTCTCCTGTCTGCCTTATGACTCCTAACCTTACAGAAACAATCAACCTCTTCTCCATGAGCCTGGCCATTTCCCTCTGCTGAAGTTTTTCTTGTCCTAGCCAGCCTTTCCAGCTCTTCTCCACACAAGTGGCTACTGGTAATCTCTATGCCTATGTGTGTTCCTTTCTTAAAGCTATTTAAAGAAAAAACTGAAAATGTCATTGCATTGTTCCCTATATACAAGTACACATGTGCAAAGTCACACAGAAGCACATATTTAACTGTGTTGCATCTTACATAATCAGTATGAGTCACTGAAGTAAAACCCATTAAGGAAAAAACGATTCTCTATGAGTTAGAATACTGCATTTCGGTGTCTTCTTCTTGGTCAGGAAGCAGAGCTGACTTCCTTGATTCATAAATGGTATAAAAGCTCAGAGAGTACATTTCAGTCAGGCTAGAGTTGCAATATAAACGAAGCCTTACAGAAACACTCAGAAAACAGCACCCTTCTGCAAAAAAGCATGAAGATATGGGTTTTTTTAGTTTTAATTTGAAATATAAATGATTGTTAAAAATAAAAGCAAAAGATAATTATAAAATCACAACTTAGCTAAGTATAGGTAAGCTCATTAAAATTTATAACTTTAAAAAATTATCCATAAAAATATCAACTGAACAAACCTTTAATATGAGAAAAATTTATGTTGGTCAGAGTAGAAATTCAGGCTTTACTACACTCATTTAAAAATCCTTACAAATGGTAATGGGGAATACATAGGGATTACAATTGATGTCAAATATATATAAAGAAAAAAAAGACTGAAAAAAAATAAGTTGCAGGAAGTACTCTTGGAAGTTATTTACAAATCTCTATGAGGTCACTTCTTATAGAAGGCAGAATAACAAAAATAAATAAATAAATAAAAATCCTCACGTATCTGTTTTGGAGGAGTGAAACAAAGTTTGAAAGTTTTACATGTTTTCAACAATCCTGAAAAAATAATTTAGTCTTCATTTTAGTTTGTCAGTGTGCAAGACAATCAAAATAGGACTTGTTGATGTTCACTGGCAATTCTGTCTTGAGAACTCATGGACTCTAACTTTTATAAGGTCAACTTTGATGAGAACATTTTTCATACTGTTGGATGCTACAAAAACAATGATTAGTGCATTCTGACTTGCAGACCAAGCCCTTTGCCTCCCATTGGGAACTCAAATTAATTGTAACAAGAGTGCTACAAAAAAACCCACATTTAAATAAAATTAAATCATTAATTGATTTTTGTCTTCAATTTTTTCAGAAAAATAAAATAAAACCAGATCTTTAAGGTTCACATTTTAGAGTATTTTTATTTGAGTATTGATAAACAAAAAAGTTTATCAAAAGTATGAAATGGAATGATGAGCATTTTTCTTATAAGATCATTAAATTCATCTAATAAATAATTATGTTCAGGCATACAGGTGAGTAAGTAGAAATTTGAAATACTTTCATGCCTTAATACTGCCATTATCTATTAAGGAAAGAAAATCTCTGTAGATTATAATAACTAATACCTAATGTACAAATTTATGCAATGAGTCTTTCTCATTCATAAATAAATGAAACATGATAATCATAACAAACTAGTTTACAACAGATCTTTTGTGAGAGATCTGTCAGTACCAAGCCTAAATGAGTATTTAATACATATTCTGAGAATAGAGTAGTGTTAATTGGGATGTATCAAATTTGCTTTACTTCTATCCTTTTTTTGTTTTATTATCCAAGGTGACAGATTTGCCCTTCGTTTTTGTGGATTACAATGAAATAAAAATATTATTTTATTTGTTTGGGTAACTTCATGCACAGATGGGCTGTTCTCTCACCTGCTGGCACTAGCTCTATTTTTGATAGCAATTTTTCCAATCAATTTTTTTCCCTTTTTTTCTCTCTTACTGTAGATTTCTTACAGGATAATACAGGAGCGCTATCATAGACTCTCATCATGGCAAAGCAGATGTTCCTCCGTCTTATGTAATCCCCACCTGCTTTCCACTGGATGCCCCTGACTGCAAGAAATACAGTCAAGCGGTCCTAACGTCTGTTACTTGTGCTTTCTGCAAGTGTGGTGCCTATTTTTCTTTGTCTGCTTTTGACAGTCACACTAAGGGAAACGGTTTATGAATGCCAAATGAATGAAAAAGCAACTATCATCAGTAGCCATGTCTTTTTAGCTTCAGAGAAGTCAGCACTTAAGTCAGACATTTAATGCCTTGGGTTTTATCCAAAATTTATGACAGACTTTTACACAGATAAATGATTGCACTGACAAGACCCTTTGGGACACTAAAACATTATTTATAATTATTGTTCAAGTGTGTTTTTCAAGTTGAAGGTCTACTTGTACCTGCCAAAAACTATTTTCAAAGAACTTAATTAATTACACTCAGGTTGTATACTACAAAAATTCTATAGGATATTTAAATAGCAAGTAAAAATAGGATTGAAGACAGATGATAGAAATTGACCATAAGTGATTTCATAAAATCTGTATAAGGTAAAATGATAAATATTATCAGGAAAACACTGGGTAAGTCATGTTAATGTTTCTTATTTGCAAAAAGGAAAAACAATGTCATTTCCTTCTTAAATAATTGGTACCCTTAAATTATATCTCTCTACTCAATTTTCAAGTTAATGTTAAGTCAAAAGATACATAAACTCTTGGAACCCTGAAAAAAGAAACTAATGAAAAATAGAGAAAAAAATGGAGAGATAAGTATTTAAAAGTTCTTCAATTTAAAAAGTAGCTACAAGAATATCTATGCACTTTTACTGGTTTATCTCCCATGCACTAGATAGAACATTTTCTCTTTGATAAACCTTTAATAAAGTTGTAATACAGTGGACTTGAAGAGAATGCTTTTAATATGACTTATTTATAACTAACACATTTTACCAGAAAAAAAATGTATTTGATGGAATTCAAGTCTTTGGAATAAAGTTTTAATTTATAAATACAAATGTATATGAAAATAAGAAGTTTACCTTTGAATAAAGATATTTATTGTAACCCAGTGAAAATATAATTTATGCAACTGGGAAACAAATCTCACATATTGAATAATTGGCATATCAGATAAAATCTGAATTTTAATTTTCAAATATTCACTTTTGTATAATTCACATATTCCAATCATCTCATTAAATTAGTTATAAAATTATTTTCATATTAGAAGAGTTAGTATTTTTACCTCTCCTTTGGAATGTGAACTTAATTAAATTTTATCTTTAAAATATTACAATTAAAACTAAATGTTAAAATGAGCACAAAAAATTTAAGTTGTGCTAAATCTAATAGCTAAACTGAACATTGAGTTTTGCCATTATGATAGAAGTAGTCTCACTAAAGTTGGAGAAACCACTTCCAACTATATTCTGATTAAAATATTTAATTGATATAAGATATGTATATAAATTACATAATGCTAACTTTCTATTATTAATCAAATTTTATTGATTTATCCTTATATATACAAAGTATATTGCTTTGGGAATAACAGTTTCATACCTTGATATGAATAAGAGATTCACTCACATGCACCAAAGTTTTAGTGCAGTTTAGTTGTTTAAAATTATCAAATATTTCTCCTCTTACCTATTGCTCCCACCCCCTAACTATTTCCCTCTGGTAATGACCACATTTTCACAGAATCTATGAATTATGTTATATGTTGGAAGTTTAATTGCCTTACTTAGAGTCCACATTTAGTAAAACTAGCCAGTAAATTCCCTTCATTTTCTTCCTTAATTCACTAAGCATAATAACTTGGAGTTTCATACATGTTATTATAAAATGAAATAGTTAATTTTAAAAATAACTAAAGTAGGGGACTTCCTGGTTGTGCAAGGGGTTGAGCACTGCACTGTCTTCTGTAGCCACTGAAGCGTGAGTTAGAGTCTGGGACAGGGAGGGAACCTATGTGGCACAGCAGATCTCTCCTGCCTCGCCCACTATTTCCCTCACCAGTGTGTTGTGGTTGATCTGCCTGTTCTACTCCCTGCTCTGTCTCTGGTGAGTCTTCTCACACACCCCGACCCCATGTGCCTCTGGCCTGTATTCCAGCTCTTGAAGTAAAAATAAATAAAAATTAAAACATAACAAAACTAAAGTAGTCACTGAGTACATATGGCATAACTTATTTAGTGAATCATTTATCAACAGATAGGCAGATAGGTTGAGTCCATGTCTTATCTATAGTGAATAACACTTCTTTGAACATAGGGGTTCACATATTTTTGAGTTAGTGTTTTCATAGTTTTTGGATAAATTTTAAGAAGAATAGTATGCTCCTAAAATTCAATGTATTATGAAGTGACATCTAGATCTTTTAGATATCATTTCACCACGAACTTATGAAATTTTGCATTCTATCTAGAAAATATACTAAACTGAAAAATGAAAGGTAACTTATTTTTTTTTTGGTGGTAAATTAATAAGCTAACTTTATTATGGAATACATAGAGACTGAAGCTTTTGTGAATGTTTTCTACTACATGATAATGATGGTGAGGTATATGAAGATTTCAAGAATATAAACACCAGCTAAATATATTCATATATATAATTACAAAATCTAATCTTATTTCTTATTAGTACAAGCCAATTTGGTGCAACCATTATTTCTTGGCCAAGAATTAAAGAAAACTACAAATTAAATATGTATTTCAACCTTTGGCTATATGAAAGAAATGTGTGTGTTTTTGTGTGTACTTACAGACATAAAATGTTGCAAGGATAACTGCAAAGTCATAGTAGATGTCCAGCCTCTTCTGATAATCCTGCTATCTAATGTGTTCAAACAGGGCAAGGAGAGAGAGAGATAGAGTACTGTGTCTTTATTAAACAAATGAAGCAGTCATACCAAGGAAATACAATAATTCAGAGAAATGTAAAGTTTGGGTACATAAACTGTCAATGAGAATGGAAAGATACTACAAGAGAACCATGAACATAACTTTACAATGATTTAAATGTGTAAGTTAGAAAGTACATGGAAAAAATTTTTGATTTCAAGTTTATTGAAACTTGACATTAATTGGAATAATATTACTCAGGACAAGAGGAAATACAATAAGATCTATTTATACCTACTATATTGAAGGTTATTTGTCTGCAAAATATATTTGTGTTCAGTGGCTTGAAACTGGGGAAATATTGTCCCTGTGAGGGTAACTTTGACAGTGTATGAACACATTCTTGATTTCACAAGGGAGTGTCACTGATATTTAGAAGTTAGAAACCAAGGAACTGCTAAAGACCTGGTGATGATTCAAGCAATACAAATTAGTTTTGAAGTGTCTCTGTAAAAATAAATGAGTTGAGAAATATGGTGTGCATATATATATATATATGTGAGAGGAGAGGATTATTCATGCCACAAGTTATTGTTCAGACATATTTATATGTAGTTATTGTTGTAGGTTTTGAAGGTAAAAATAGTGAACAAGACATCAGATATGCCTGCTATGAGAAAAGATACTTTAGGTGGGAGAAGACAGATAATACCTATGAAAATGAATGTGATAAGCTAATAATATCAGATAGTTATAAAATATATGAATAAAATGAAAACTTGTTGATGTGACTGAGAGTAACAATGTGGAGAGGGGTTTATTTAGACTAGGGAATTAAGGAAGACCTATGATATGGTGAGACCTAAATGTTAGAAATTATCAGTAAAAGTCAGGGTATTTAAAATTCCAAGTTGTACTGGCTATGCAATTTGGAATTTTTTATATAAGTAAGAGCTACAGATACATTTTGTAAGTTTTTGCAAGAGTAGAAGACCTGAAAAGTGAAAAGAAAAAATAAATAATTGTTTAGGCTCCTGATATAGAAAATACCTAGCAAAGAGTTATAATGTAATAAAGAATTCCCTCAAATTGTAGAGTAATTCTATGTTTATTTAAATAATCTGATGAACAATCTCCAACCCTTGTCTAAATAATGTAATTTTAGTTTGGGATAATTCAGTCTGGGAAATCTCAGAGATACAGAAAAGTACTTGATTGGCAGTTGATATCAAAGAGTTTCCTTCATGGAAGTTAATCATTAGCAGTATTTAGCTGACTACTTGAAACAGTATATACATTTTGTTAAACATTATTCATATAATTATAATGGAAAGGCAGACATATAAAGTGATTCCAAGTTAACATTTGCTATTGAAAAATATATGAATGCACTATACACACACAGACACACATATCAAGAATGTCCCAAACATATAATTTTTAATTTCTTGTAGATTCTTGACTTTCAATAATATTTTAGTTGTTTTACAATAATGTATTGCCTTAGAGTCATTGCTGATTGAGCTAAATTTTTCTAAAAGTCCATGGTTCTATCAATGATTATTTTGGTGTAGACTAAGTATATCTCATTCCTACTTCCATTATATTTTTTTGTCCTTAAAATTCAACTCAATGGTTTTCTGCTGTTATTTTCAGAACTATCTTGATTTATGTAGGAAGTTATTATGGTAATATCATTTAATGGAGAGTGTGGTGTGGTAACACATCTGAAGAAGTGGGATCCTTTATTTCTGAATCACATATAGTGTGCAGAATAATGTTACTTTAATTAAAAATTTAAATTAACAGGATTAGTATAGAGAAGAATCTGTTAAAATATTTTATAAAAGTTCATTTGGTCCTGAGAATATACAACAGGATGTAAAAAGAGAATGTGAAAATTATGTCTATGTTGAATTTGTTATCATTGGGTTTTTTTTGGTAAAAATTGCTAAAAGAGAATGTTCAAAGCCATGCAACACTAGCAATTTTCAATTGTTTTTAGTTGGCAAGAAGCTAGAATGACTATATTATGTATAATAAGTGTATATATTAAAAACTATTATTATTAATTACAAAACTTTATACTTTAATGTTTTTCATATAACCTATAATGGAGTGACCTCTGTTTTTTCTAGTTAAAAGGATATCTTCATTATCTATGTGTGAAATAAGAAAATGTATAAATCATCTCTATTTAGGATGTTTAGGATACTCAAGTTTCGAAAGGTTAATTTATTGGTGAATAACACACTCTTTGATTTTCAGCTCCTTTCCTCTGACAGTCTGTAATTGTATTTGATGTCACTGAAAATTAACACAGAAGATGGTCTGGATCTTTCTGTTACTAACAGTTTAGTGAAAGCACTACATCATCATTGTTCAGAATTTTAAGAAACAGCTGTGATTCTCAGTAGAATAAATATAGAAATATATATTAGTCATTTAGTCAATTTTTATAGCATTGCATGCTGTACCTAAAAAATAAATTACAGTCTCCAAGAAATCTACTACAGTCCTCCTCTGCTTTATAGTGCAGTTTAGTATTTTTATAGAAATCAGCTACTAATTAAAAAAATTAACAAGCATAATAAAATGCATACTGCCCACTAATTAGCTAGCAAGACCCAAGTGACATTAAATGCTAAGAACACAAACATAGGAAGTAACACTTGTTAAAAAATTCTAAATCCAACTATAATTTAGGTTAAATTCTATATTTATCAGGAAGCAGGCTTTGTAGTATATCTATTTTAGACTTTCAATAACCAAGCCACTTGCCAAGAGAGATGAAAGCTGGATCTTTCGATCTCCCAGATGGAGGTGATTGATTGAGGATATATTTCAAGTCACTGTTTGTTCATTCAAGTACCTTAGTCTAACTTATGTTATCGGTCTGGGAACATATCCTTAAGACAAGTTTAATGTTAACACTTCTTATTTGTTAGTTTGCTTTATAATTAATTACAGTAAGACTACACCTAATTTATAACTTTGAAAAACATAATATCCACATAGTCTCAAATATATTTTCTTAAAAGCTGTTTTATCTCCTAGATGTTATAAGAAGCTGTAATGCTTCTTTAACTTTTTCATGTATTTTATCTTTCTAGACATATATTCACTTCAGATGGTGAGCTAGTGGATAATGCTCCACTAGTTTTAATATAATTTTTGATTTGTAAGTACAAGATGTTTTCCTATAGTAAAGGATTTTGTGAAAGAATTATGCACCATGTAATTTGATTTAAATAAGTAAAGGGAAAAGTGTTATAGAATAATTAATTCAGGGGAAGTTTAAAAATAAAGAGATGATAAAAGAATATTTCTTTTAGATAGTCTTTTATCCTCAATGTAACAGAATAATAGAAAATTACACAAAGATATTTGTATTTAGCTTCTAACCATTGGTCCTTTGACCTTTGTACAGGCATACTAAATTTTCTAATTTAAAACATATTAAACAATTTATAGGAAATGTCAATAGATTTATCTGATGAATATTAATTCTAAAGACCATAATTCAAAAGTTGTCCGATTAAAAAATAATCATGTCCACTTAAAATATGCATTTAATTGAATTTTAATTTAATCAATGAAGCTATGAATTTAGTGCCCGTAAAGGGAGAGCTTAAGACTGAATAGAAGGAAGACATTTCCATCCAGCTTTGCTAGTATATTTACTATTTTCACCCAGAGGGGACACACTGAACAACACTCTTCACATGGCTATTAAAACTCATGGACAACAAAATAATAGACCAGAGGATTTCACTTTGGACTTTCTTTAGCTTATTAAGTTTTGTTTTTTTTTTTTAATGGAAAGTCAGACATGGTATATTTTTCTTACAATAGGGCACTAGGTATACTGAGTTTGATAAAGAACTACCACCAATATCAATTTATAATTTTAACTTAAAAATCATTTTCATAAAGAAAAAATATTGTCTCAATGCCTAATGTCACTATGGAAAAGTCCAGGCATAAAAACCATACACACAGACTTGAAAATTATTAGATGTAAGAGTTAGATATGTAGGAACAAACTTTCTGGTTTAACCAATGAAAAAACTAAGACTCATCAAAGTAGCTATTAGAGAATTTTTTCTGTAAGATTGTCTCTCATTTTGCAACGTGATTTTTTGACACCCAAAAGGAATTACATAAACTTTCTTCACTTCTTTAATAATCAACCTCTGTGAGATAAAACTTGGCAAAGAGTGATGCAGAAAATATCTTTATTTTAGATAAGGAATAAATACCATATCAGAACTGGTTCAAAGTAACTTTTTACTTTTTCAGTATGCTGTCATTTAAATACTGGGTTAATTGTTCTGATACCACCAGGAGAAAGAAGGCACTTGTAGGAAATAGTTTATAAGAGATACATATTAGCTGAATGTGTCAGTATGTCACTGAGCTCATCAATTGCAAAATCAATTGAGTTCTATGGTGAAACCACTCCATATAAACCAGGTAAAAAGTCCAGCTGCCAGGGAGATAAAGTGTCACAAATTATCAATGAAGAGCAAACAATCAATGAATTGTTAGTGGGAAAACAAACTTTCCTCTTTACCTTCAACTATGTAAACAGCAGGCCTTTCAAAAACTACAAAAGTGCAACCCCACTGATAATGACAAAACAACAGTGTTGATTATTCAGTATGCCAATGCAGAAAGCTTCAAAGTTTGCCGATTATATATAATCACTTCCATTCATAATGAAACATTGACTTCCTTTGATTTGTGTTTAATCCTTATCTCAGAAAATGTATAATTTTCAAATAGCATAATCACACACACTTCAAACACTCATTAAATTCTTTTTGTAACAAATGGATGGAATAACTACACTATCAACAGCTATTTCAAAGTTAGCACAACAAACATTGGTGATTGATAAAGACTAGTCATTGTAAGAATGTGTTAGGTACCATTGATTAAATTCAGTTCATCAGTTCAGATATGCAGTGTTCAGATAAGGGCAAAAATTGTCAGGAATAGGATGTGTTGATATTTTATACATGATTTTTAACCACTTATGTTTATTATTATCATTCAGAGTGAGTACAAAACTACAAATATATAAATGTGAAAAGAGTTGAGAACTTAGAACTATCAACATTTAGAGATAGAAAGTTATATTTTTTATAAATATCTCATTTTCTATATAGACTGCTGTTCTGTTTTCATTTTTTCTAATTAAATGTATTTATTTTCTTAGATCATTATTCATTTCTGTACAATATTTGATTTCTCCCATCAGGTGTAGTCTTTGTAGTTCTCCCACTACCATAGCTTCTGTGAATTGTAACTATAGTCCCTGGTGTTCTTAATCTTCTCATTTTGAAGATAATGTAACTGAGGGTGTCTGGTGATATATTTGAATTTATGCTTGATGGCAGAGGCAGAGTTAGAAATATAGCCTTTGATTCAAATTTTTCTTTCTTTCTCTTTCTATTTGGAGTTTGTCATCACAGACTCCATCATAGAGTAGCGAGTTGTGAAGGATTCCCTTCTCTTTTCCACATAATTCACCTTAGTTCTTTCTACATTTTATTAGAATCCTGGAAATATTTTTAACCAATAGAATAATAGAGTTTGCTTTCTCACAGAAAATATTGTGGCAGTGATTAAATTTGGTCACACTCAGGTAAAGTATAGGTAAGTCATGTTTTTTATTAAACATTTTTTGAAATATGTTGCTATGCTCCTTTTAATGTGATGGGTCAGTGTTTTTATGTTTCATTTAATAAGGATACTGTAACAGTTTAGACTTGCATGTATTTACTGGGTCATTGAATCGGGAGGAATTGGAGAAATTATTTTTAGATATACCTGAAAATATTTTTTTTTGCAGAGAAACACTTCCACTATTATTAAAAATTAAATATTTTGTCAATGTTTTGGCTTCTTTTACAAGTGGTGAAGCAAATAGTTTAATAAATTCATAAAGGGTTAGAATTTCCAAGATTAGATTAAGCAAGTGCTAGAATTCTGAAAAAAAAAAATATTGCAGATGTCATTGTAAAACCATATTCAATAATTTTTGAGAATGATACATTTTTAACTATAGCAGAAGAACGACTGATCTCTTACCCAATAGTTCCCCATATAGTTATATCCACATAGTTTATTAACATTGTTCTCCCATCCTCCCTGGTAACCATTTATTGGCTACATAGTTTAAAAGTTTCTGTTTTATTTAGTTTGTTCCTTTCTTTCCTTTCTTTATATACTACATATTAATGAAATCATATGGTGTTTGTCTTTCTCCTTCTGACTTATTTCACTAAACATAGAACTTTCATATCCACCCATTTGCTGCAAAAGTCAGGATTAATCCTTTTTTATAGTTGAGTATTATTTCACTGTTTTATATATCTTTATACAATCAGGTGTTGATAGCCACTTAGAATATTTCCAAATCTTGGATATTATAATGATATTACAATGAATATGGGATTGAATTTATCTTTTAAAATTAGTGTTTTTTGTGTTTTTCAGTTAAGTATCCAGAAGAGGGATAACTAGACCATGTGTAATATCTGTTTTCATTTTTTTTTTGAGGAATTCTATACTGCTCATAATACTTTCCATAATGGCTCTATATTTATATAGATTTATATTCCCACCATTGGTGTACAAAAAATACCATGTTATTACTTAGCTGTTCTATAGTTGAAAGAGTTGTGGGAAATTTCTTTTAGCTTGAGATTGTATATTCTGGTTTTTTAGCAAGAGACTTAGGGGTGCCCTAGGGCTCCCAAACTTGCATACTTTAAAAGGATTCTGCCATCTGCAGCATAAAGACAAACTATACTTTTAATATGAAAGATCTTTAATAGCATTGATGTGCATAGTGAAAGAACAAAGAGCACTCTAAATAAAACACACAGTTAATGATCCCATAGTGGGTAAATATCTAGTCTAATAAGATTAGACCCAAATTGGGACCATTGAGGCCCCAAAACTTGCCATAAGTCTAAGGTACATTATTTTGGGAAGCCATAGGAAAGGAACAAAAGGGGCCAGTTAAATCTGGGACAAAGGGCAAAATTAACTACAAATCAAGATGATGGCTGCCATTGTCAGTCTCCCAGATAGCTCTCACCAATGACTCTTACAAATATCTCTACATGTCTCAACTTCATGCTTTTCCTCCAACTCCCCCAAGTCCCTAGTGCAAGTCCAGAGCTGAGCAGCAAATGGGCCCTTCTCCATGTGCCACTTTCTGTTTCTTTCCTTCCTTTGTTTCTTTTGTGTCTTAAGCTCCCCCTTACTGGCTCACCTCTTTAAGTGGGGCAGGGAACATGAAACCTCCATTTTTGTGGAGATACCTCTGTTATAGGTTGAACTCTTTTTTTTTCTAGTTCATGTAATGCTTTTTTCTTTTCATTTTTAATTATTAAAGGTCATTTGCAGAAGAATCTTGAAGATGCTTTTCCCTTCGCATGCTAGAGGGAGAAGGAGCAATGGAGCAAAGTCAGGAGTGGGTAAAATGGACTGTGGTAGAGGGCTTTCAGTACCTTGGTGGTTAATGCAGTTGGTAACATACACCCAAATTATATGATTCTATATCTGTAACTCATATACAATGTAAACCAATGTTAATTTAAAAAATTAAAGGAAATAACAAATAATAAAAGTATAATCATCAATATTATGTTTCTTATTAACAATTTTCTTCTTTTTGACAATAATTCAATACATCTTTTTAATTAAAAAAAACTAGATTTAATTAGACATATGACTGACATTTTCTGAATATGAATTTGACTTACCCCCAAGTGTTGTGAATGCCAAAAATATGATGAAATGATATTCTATGCATTGAATGAATCTATGACATCCATTTAAGAGTTTACTTTTACATTACTTAAGACAGACATATGAACTATTAGCTGTTTATCATTTCAATAGATATTATACCCAAATCCTCTGTTGAACCATTCATATTATAAATTGTTGCTGATAAATGATTTATAGGTGATGTAAGATAAAATTGTACATCAACAAAGCTGCTATCACTGAGTTATTGATTCAATGTCCTTTGCTAAAATTACCAAGTTAAATATGATGTCAGCACAGACATCAAACAGGAATAAAACCCATTAATCTTTGTCATTATGCTTTAACTTTCAAGGGGTGTTTTTAATTTAGTGTATATTTTCTTGTTTGCCACTGTCAATACTTCAGTAAATCAAATATAAAGCATAAGAGTATGTGTAGCATGTCTTTTACAAGTTTCTTTCTTTAATTTATATATATTCATCATTTTCTATTATTTACTGCAATATACTGAAAAATTAGTGAGCAATGATGGATAATCCATATCACACATGTACCTTCATCTTTTTTCTTCCAATAGATCCATGCAATTTTTTTTATTATTTTTTTTTATAGAGGTAACTTTGGTTTAAGACACTGTATACTCTTGAAATATATGGGATCACATTCCTTCAGAGTATGTTACCATACTACACATACCACCAAGGCACCTATAATCTTTTTCCATAGTCCACTGGGTACCTGGTACTTATTGTTCTTAAGTTTCCTCCCTCCTCTGCAAACCTCAATTCTACAGTCAGATTTCTAGGTTTGTTGGCTTGGTTTTTCTGGACCCTCAATAGTCAAGCTATGGAAACAACTTTCCTTGTCCAAGGAAAGATCATTGGATTAAGAAGATGTTGTATATATACACAAAGGAGTATTAATTAAATATAAAAGAAAGAAAATCTTTCCATTTGTAACAACATGGATAGTACTATAGGGGATGATGTTAACTGACACAAGAATAGCTGAGCAACTGATAAATGTTTTTGTTTCCATTTGGCAATTATATAAACATTATTTTGGTGTTCACTAGTTTGTTGGGTATAATTGCTTTCTGATTCATTACAATTTAATTTTATAGTACACAGTTTGGACAACAATCAAGCCAGATCATGTAATTGCCTTACGTTGCGTTTAGCATACCCAATTTTTAAGTAATACTATTCAACTAAATAATCTATATTTAAACTTAGCTATCTAAAACTGACACTTATTATTCTGTTTTTAATATATGAAATGAACAGAATGATGATACAGTTCATGTTAAAACAGCTTTCTTGCTGAAAGTAATTATAAAGTCATTTCAAATAAACAATGTACAAAAAAAGTGCAATAGCTTTGATTGACTCTAAACAAAATAATAAATGTGCAAATAATTAACAGACTAATATGATCAAAGAACCTGTGCACATTTTTTGCATACATCAAATAAAGCTTTACCATTACATTTGAAGTATTTTTCATGACATACTGAGACTGTTGACATGCTCTGTGTATTATACAAGAGGCTCATGAGGTTTTATTAGCATAAGCATGCCTCTGTGCATATCAAATATGTTTTCTCATTTGATCTCTCTCAGTATATTTTTGGAAGCTTTAGTTTAATCTCATTTATATTCCCCTGTTCTTTATTCTGCCAGCAATTTGTCAAATACTTAATGTAAATATGCTGAATCAGCTTATTTACAAGATGACTTTTTGACTCTAGAAAATTTTTCTAGTTATATATGCATATATAAGCAACTTTATATTTGAGGTATAAATGAAATGTCTAACCTTTTGTACAGTAATAAAGCTGGGCAATTTCATAATGAACTCAGAAATGTTAATTATCAATTTGAATAGTTTTGATACAAATATCCCATATATTTTTTTCTTTAACTATTGAGCTTTATTTTATTTTTATTTTTAATTTTTAAAAATATTTATTTATTTATGCATACAAGAGCTGGGGTATAGGCCAGAAGAGTGGGAGGTGAGAAGATTCACCAGAGACAGAGTGGGGAACAGAACAGGCAGATCACTGAAATACACTGCCAAGGGGAGCAGTGGGTGAGGCAGGAGAGGTCTGCTGCACCATGTGGGTCCCCTCCCTGGCCAGTGACAGGGATTGAACTCATGTTGCAATAACTGTGGTTTGTTTCACAGTGTAGCGCTCAACCCACTGTGCCAACAGAGAAGCCCCCTATTGAGCTTTACTTTAAATTTGCAAAATCCTTTCCAAATGTATCTTTTACTTGGTTTTGTGTCTATAGAAAATATATTATAGTTTATGTATATATGTATTTTATTTTTTCCAATTATTAAAAGACACAAAATTAAATACTCATAAAATTTGCTATCTCAGCATTTGTGTTTTTGTTAAGGAATCTTCTGCACTAATGGTGCTGTATTATTCTTTAAATTTAGTAATGTATTTAACATAAGAAAATGTGTATTTTGCTATGTTTAAGAATGCACAGACATGTATTGGAAAATCACCGAGCCAAGACAAACCCACGAACAAAATTCAGACTTCATATTTTCAGTGTCCCATTGTTAACAGACGTTTAGACAGGAGAAGACTGTCACTGACAGTTAGATATGCTCAGGTATGTTCTAACATTTTTCTTTTAGAAAATGTTTTCTTTTTTACCTTACAATATTTTTACCATGCTTGTAGTAATAAGTTTATGTAAGAAGTCAATACTAATTCAATGATGATACATCCATGGCAAGAGGACTATCCACAAGTTATAGTGATAGACTTGAGAAATTTTGTGAATATCTAGAAACCTGATGGTAAAGTGCAAATAACATGCAAGTATATTTTTAAATTTTAAATTTATCAAGTTGTTAGTTGACATCAATGATTTTATTATATAATTGGAAATATCCATGTAAGAAGATTAGATATTATATTTAAAAGTATTTAAAGGATGGATCAATCTATTAAAATTATTAACTGCCTAAAATTTATTTCTTAAAGGAACTACAGTATTTCTCAACTGTTATAGGCTACAAGCCTCTGAGAAATTCTGAAATTTCTTTTCACTTCTTTTTATTTTAAACTCATTGTCTTTAATTCTATTATTTAAGTACTTGTATCTAAAAGTAACTTTCCTTTCATGATTAATATGAAATTCACAGTTAAGTATATTCAATGTCAAATATTTGATGGGCCACAAAAAGTTGGGTGATGAATATTCCCTATCATCCATGACATAAATAAGCATTTATAGTAATCAATTCAATGTAAGAAACTTCTCAGCAGCTCAGGATTAATGCCTTATAGTTTTAATAAATAGGAATAGGAATATTTTAGTTAGGCAGCTAATCCCTTTTACAGAGGGTAAAGTTCTAAGGGAAATGAACTAATGTCCATACTCTGCATTTAAACATGAGAAACACTGGCATAGAATTGAACTAGGTACAACTAGTGGAAGATGTCGCAAGAGAATTAATTTGGAAACTGTTCTTTTCAGTTTAGTAATCCTCACAACAGGTTCTATAGGGAAAGTCAAACTTGGCAGTGATAGCTAGTGTTTTTTGGCACAGTCATGGCATAAATGCTTATTATAAATCACTGTTCCTTTAACAATATTTATGTGATAGCTGTGGTTATTAGTCCAGGTGAAAACACAGTAAGGAGTCAAACAAAATATTGTGATCAAGAGGCTTTTACAAGTCTACAAAATAGAGTAGTGCCAAAGGGAAGAATCACAATCACTGGTACTAGAAACAAATACAGAGACCTAAGCCAAGAAATGTTACTTATGATGCAGGCAAGGATACAGAAAGGTCATGGACAGTCTTTTCTGGAGTTATCTCTGCTGAGTCAGCTTCTTCTGATTAGATTATTTATTTCCTTGGCAGTGGCCAAACCAAAGTCATTTCTGATAGGCTCACAGTTAAGCATATTCAAAGAGAAGTTTGATGATTAAAAAGCCTGTGCAATTTCTATGATTTGTATACAACTTTTCTACACCAGTAGTGATGTTTTTATTTTTAGAGAATGTGCAATTTTCTATTACTGAAGATTTTCTTAAGAGATTGAATGTGGGCCTCCCTGGTGGCGCAGTGGGTTAAGCAACGCACTATGAAGCAAACCGCAGCCACTGCAGCACGAGTTCGATCCCTGCTGCCGGCCAGGTTGGGGACCCACATGGTGCAGCAGACCTCTCCTGCTGTGCCCGCTGCTCCCCTCAGCAGTGTACTTCCGTTGATCTGCCTGTTCTGCTCCCTGCTCTGTCTGTGGTGAATCCTCTCACCCCCCACACCTCTGGCCTGTACCCCAGTGCTTGTATGCATAAATAAATAAATCTTTAAAAAAAAAAAAGAGATAGAATGTGAAAGGAAAAATACTCTGCTACACTCTACTTTTTTTCAAGACAGTATTTTATATGAAAGGTTACTTGGGAAATAGAATAGTAATGTTCTAGAACAACATATGTCAAACATCCAATAAAAGGGAAAAAAACCCTTCAACAATAAAAGGAAAAGACTAATTAAAGGAGGTGCAACAAGTTAGAGATACCTCAAATATATCAAACAAATGAAAGAAACTGGACCTAAACAATTACCCATTATATGTATTCATTTATGTAAAATTCTTGAAAAGATAAACTTATGAGAAAAAAAAAAAGATATATTTGTTTTGTTGTGCCCAGGGTCTAAGTGTAGGAACATGAGGTATTATTTGGGGCAATAAAAATGAAAATATATATGTGTGTTAGAAAAACTCATACAACTATATACCTAAATAGGGTAAATTTTATTAAATAAGAATTATACTTCAGTAAATCTGACTTTAAAAAGTATATAACTTCAGAAATATAATCAAGTATTCTTGAATAGTCATTGAACAATTATAAACATTTACAATATGTGTTTAATATCTCAAATATGAAACTTACGCCTTTCCTTAGCACATAAAGGTTAACAGAAGAGACCAAAGAAGGTAGGTTTAAAGCTTTGTCTTCCTAATTTAGGGTGATTATGTTTGTTCTGTTACAAAATACTCCTTCCTTAAGAGACAGAAAATTTTAATGTTTAACTTCTGAAGTTTGGAATTTATTAAAAGGTTCTAAGGGCAGAAACATGTAACAGTGTAAAAAATCTGCTGCACAGCAGAGATACTTTTTTTCCCAAAAAAGTTCATTTCATGAGAGAAGTTCTGAAGACTGGGTAGAAGTTATCTTTGAAACAGGTATTTTTATGTGTGAGCTTTTGTAAAAGCATGCATAATCAGGAAAATTTCTCAACATTAGTTTTCAAAAACTAATCATGTAGTGGCAATATTTTAACTAAAAACAAATAATCACAGTTAAGAAACAATATTTTCAGTACTTTGTCTACAGGTATCTAAGTCCAGGGGGCACCATGTTTGTCTCTAAAAGCTTATTTTGTAGCAAATTATTCAAATTCATTAAGCGCTCATATAAGAAACTAAAACCCTAAGTTATATGATATAATTTTGGGGAGTTCAAAATGCAGCTCACTGGAAGTTATTTTCTCTCTAATATTTGCAACTCAAAGTGTTCCTATCATAGAGCTGAGTTACAAGTAATTAATTAACTTTCTACTACAAGATAATTTAATTTTTTCCTTTTATGACAAAGTTCAAATATAACTTAGACACTTCAAGCATGATACCGATATTTAAAGAGAAAAATACAGGCAAATATTAAGCACTTTAGTGTGAAAATGTCACAAAAATGAAATGACACAGTTAAACAGCAATTTAGAAAATTTGCCTATGATTTAATGAAAACAGTTGTGAGATAGACCTTAAAGTCATGTGATCATTTTGAAACATACTTAAAAGTCAAATTTTCAATTGGACTATATGTTACAGAACAAGAAGTAAGTGAAAAGTCATACTACTTTAGAGGGATTATTTTAAGCATATGCTAACTAGACATGCAACTCAATTTACCAGGTTGCAAAGTCCTGTCAGGACAAGGTGGATGATAATTAGTTTTATAAAAATATTCAAGTTTGTTTACACTGAATGATCTTCTCCATAAATTCTTTAGTCTTCAGGGTGATTTTAAGCATTGTGTAAAAAAAAGGTAAACTCATGAATACCTGTTCTAAAAAAAAAAATGATTTTTTTTTTCCATAAAGACAGCTAAACCCATTTTGATTAACAAAGTTTGTGACATGCCATTGAGTTAATGCATCTTGAGATAAGGGCACATCAGTAAGATTTAGCCCATCTGAGGAAAGCAGTTCATAAATAAATTCTCAGGCTCTTCTGAAAAAATATTTTCTGAGAAATGGAAAATTATAGGTATGTGCCTGGCCATAAAATATGTAAGAGAGTGAGTAAAAAGAATCTCATTAACATACCAAGACAAAAATCCTAATGTATTTCAACAGAAATGATTTCTCATGTAAAATGAACTATGGACAAGAGAGCTCATGTATAATTCAAGCTTTTCAGAGCTTCTACCAAATATACCATGATTTCTTTTAAAGGACATGGAAACATTCATGGTAGTAAAACTTTTCCTAGATTTTTTTAGAAAGGAGAAAAAAATCTAATCTCAGAATCCTGGAATTTTGTCAGATTAATTTTTTTTTTACTAAGAAAAGGTTAATTCAATACAGATTACAGAATCCATGTAGATCACACACCCATAATACAAATTTGAAGGACACTAATATAAAACAACCTTATTATATCAGAGGGACAGATTACTTTCCAATACTAAATAAAAAGAAAATTTTATTTCTGCAGTAGCCATCATGAACAACACCCTGCATTGTATGTCAGGCAAAATCTGTCAAATCTTTTCTGCCTCAATACTGTACAGCAACATCAAAGACACATGGAAATAAAGACTCAGTATTTTAGTGCCAGCAGTAGTGGCAAAACTGAGACCGGGGTGGCGTTTACTGTGGATCAGGTTACAGTCTCTCCATCCAAACCAGAAATATGAGGGAGCACACCCAGAACCCACTTGGCAGAGCCTCTCTTTCAGCTGTAGCTATTGAACACATTTCACTTTTATCTCACAATGGGAGTGTGATGGTTAAGAAAGAAACAGATAAAACAAGCAATAGGAAAATAATTCTAAGTAGTTCATTAAATGGCACTGTTTTAAAACAGCAGTACTTATTGAATTGTGCCTCTAAGGGGGCTAAAGCAATGCAAAAGCTGACAGACACTGTACTAGGGCATCATTAGGCTCTCTTTCAGGTGACACAATTGGCTGTTGCCAGCTATCTGAACATGCACAATATCAAAGGAGATAATGGAAAGGAGTTAAAGACAGTATCAGAAGTATTTTTAAATGACTGGTGCCCAACTTAGATCCAACCTTTGATGAACAGAATGGCACTGCTGAATGTAACTTATTCTGTATTTTAAAAAAATATTATGCTAGCAACAATGGTATTTCCTCAGTTAGTGTAAAGAGCAAGGTTATAATTATTCCACAAAATATATTCCACAAAATATGCTTTAGCATAACAGAATTTACAATAGACTAAATGTCTGATATTTTGAACAGACCATCTCATGTGAAAATAAGCTGAAAAATGTTTGATCCATGTCTGCAATGGTCTTTGAGTCCCTAGTATTCACCACACCTGACACAGCACAGGCAGTTTGGTGGAAAGTGAGTGGGACATGTGCATATATGGAAAAGCAAAATTTTCACCCTTAAAATAAAAATGATAAAATACCATTATTTGTTTTCTACCCATTTCTAAAAATGATTTAAACAGCTTATAACTGGAAGGTAAAGATCCCAACAGTCTTTTCCTTGAAGTTCTGGGTTCTTACTCTGCACTTAATGTCTGAGCTTCACGTTTTCACTGACTGCTGTGGCCCAGGTATCTCTCATTATCCTAGTCGCTTTACCATTTTTTTGCTTCCAAATTATTATCTTTTTAATTTGCATTTTAGTAAATACATTTGGGATACTGAATATGATCGTGGCAGGTAGTTTATTTTCATGCAATTTTATCAAACAGTAAAGGCAGGGTAGGATGAGTTGAAGTGAGGATGTGAGACTCAGTCACTGGGTTTGCTGCAGAAGTTTCACTCTGCAATCATCTTTGAGTCCCCAGTGTTCACCACAATACCTGGCACAGCACAGAAAGTTTGGTGGAAAGTGAGTGGGACATGTGCATATATGGAAAAGCAAAATTTTCAGCCCTAAAATAAAGACAAAAAATGAAAAGTGAAAAAAAAGATTCAACGAAAAAAAGATTCAATGAAAAGCTCAGCTTTTCATTAATGAAATAATAACAAAAAAATCAAGATATACCTCTTCACTGAGATTCTGTTGCTGATATTTTTTTTAAAGAAGAAAATGAATAAACAAAATCACTGAGTATACCAATTGTATAAGATGTAACATAAACATCTTTTTTTTTAAGATTTATTTTTATTTATACATACAAGAGCTGGGGTACAGGCCAGAGTCCAGGGCTGTGAGAGGGTTCACCAGACACAGAGCAGGGAGCATACAGGCAGATGGACTGGAACACACTGCTGAGGGGAGCAGTGGGCAAGGCAGGAGAGGTCTGCCTCACCATGTGGGTCCCCTCCCTGGCCGGTGGCAGAGATCGAACTCATGCTGCAGTGGTTGTGGTTTGCTTCACAGTGCGTTGCTTAACCTACTGTGCCACCAGGGAGGCCCTGTAACATAAACATCTTTATTCAAGAACAGGTCACTCATGCTGAAATGGTGGTGGGAAATCCATGGGGATCACAAATAATGTCAAACATATATATGTAAAGAAGAGGCCACTTGGATTTTTTTATAACTCATTCTTCCTACAAAGCTTACTCTTTTAAATGTTGATGACCTTAACTTACAGGCAAAGATAAAATCCTAAAAGCATTAAAATCAAATGCCAACATATGACACTTTTTTAGGGACAGACACTATCAATTCTTCCTATCTTAATTTCCAAGGGAAAGTTGATAATTGCGTTTTAATGTCAGGACTAACTGTTATAGTAATGCAGAAGAAATCATAAGTACTACAACCAAACTACAGGTGGGATTGTGATTTTTCTTTTTCTTTTTTTTCTTAAAAATTTATTTATTTATGCGTACAAGAGCTGGGGTACAGGCCAAAGATGTGGGAGGTGAGAGGATTCACCAGAGACAGAGTGGGGAGCAGAACAGGCAGAATGAATGAAGTACACTGCTGAGGGAAGCAGCAGGTGAGGCAGGAGAGGTCTCCTGCACCATATGGGTCCCCTTCCTGGATGAGGATTGAGCTTATGCTGCTATGCAGCGAATGCTTCACAGTGTGGCACTCAACCCGCTGTGCTAACAGGGAGTCCCCTGTGATATTTTCTTCTGTTTTAATTTTATTAGCTGTTACTAATTTCACAAGAGAGTCTTACCAATATCACAATTCAAAACTCAGAATTGTAATCACATGTGCCACTATAACAACGTTGTCAGTGAATGAGAGAGATGGTGGGAAAATGCCATGGCCACTATTTCTAGTAATATTTATATAGGTGCCACTTCAAAAAAATGAATTCTATAAAATATATATGAATATTTGAAAAGTAAAATACTTTATTCATCTAATAAATTTACTGAAATGAGATTGAGGTTCCCAATTTTAATTCATGGAGAAAAGACAAAATTCTGTTTATATTATTCTAATACTAGTAAATGTAAAATTATGCAGGTTTTATATTATGTTGAAATATCTCAATTAAAAATATTCTCAAATACAAAAAAGACTGAAAGTATTTAAACACATAAAGAAAAAAAAATGTGTATTGTTCTATTTTAAAACATTGTTTCCTGTAATTGTTTTTGTTTTAAGATTAGGATAAGCTAACATTACCTCAAGTTAACTTTTGTGCTACTTAAGTATCAAACTACAATTTAGAAAGGCTTTAATAGGTTATTTAGTACAGTGCTCACTCAATCAAAGGATATTCCTGACCTAATTAATAATTTGTTATTAATTTAATCATCTGGTGATAGTGGACAGTGTATTTTGAAACCTCCTCCATAGTTTGACATTGCCAATGGTTCTAAATCCATATCTGAATCCTATGAATCTTCACCAGTTCATTCTATTGAGAAACTTGCTTCTACTCTTTGTCTAGTTGTAATAATTTTATTTTCTTTCTGGCTTATTGTCTATACTTTCTTAAAGTTGTTTATAGATTATTCATTGTTCTGCTTTCTTTTGTTGAGCAGCTATGCTTTATCAATATTATTTTGAAATGCAGAATTAGCACAATAACTATGATATGACACCATTAGGTTCCTCTCCCACTTCCCATACATATATACTAGTAGTCTCCAAAATTCTGAAATTACACAATTAGACTTAATTTTACTTTTTACATTTATGCTTATACTTCATTTTATTTTTCATATTTAATATTTTTGATTCAATTCAAGTGGTATTAATACATAGCAATATACTAATGACTTGAAAAAATATAAAGAATTCTGAATTACCTTTCTATAATTAATATAAAATACACACACACATACGTATGTATATCTGAGCTCATAATCTAAGTCATTTTTGAGTTAATCCCAAAAGATGCTGCTGATTGAATGGCTATGGAGTTTGTGTAAAAGACAAGAGCTGGGTGATATGGTGGTAGAACTGTTATATATATTTTGAATTTAAAAAATATGTTAAAAAAAAGAGCTGGGCACAATTAAAAGACTTTGACCTGAATTATTGAAGGATAATTTTGCTATTTATTGAGATGAGGAAGACAGGAGAAAACAAAGTTGGGGGAAGAGAATTAAAGGATGAATAAAACTTGACTTAGGAGAAGTGAAATCTCAAATGCGTAATAGCACTAATCTTAATTTTCTATTGCTGATGTCAATTAAATTTTTATTAGTTGTATACTGCTATCATAATAAGTTACCACAGAATTTATGCTGTAAAACAACAAGTATTTATGAGCTCACATTGTACATGGTAAAGAAGTCTAGGCACAATGGGGTTCTACTTTCCTGGGTCTCACAAGACCTAAATCAAGGTGTCAAAGGGTAGGGTTACTATTCTATATTAGAGAATCTGGAGAATAAGCCACTTCTAAACTAATTCAACCTTTTGACAGAATTCAGTTCCTAGGGTTGTTAGTTCGACGTTTCCGTTTCACTGCTGGATGTAAATTGATGGACCACCCTTTTCAGAGGATGCTCTCTGATTTATATCAGAAGTAGAAATGGCAGTTCATAACTTTCACACATTTGAAATATCTGATTTCTCCTTTTTCCTTCATCACTCTGTCTCTAGCCAGAAAATGGTTTTCTGTTTTTAAGTCTCATATAATTAGATTGGGTTTACCTACATAATTGAAGAACTATCTTAAAATCCTTAATTATATCTTCAGAATTCCTTTTACCCTGAAATGTAACATATTCACAGATTCAGAAGATGAAAGAGTTGACAATGAAGGTGGAAAAGGTCATTTTGGCCACCAGGGCATCCAAAGAGATATTTTTAGTAAGCAGTCAGATGTACCATGTATGGTATTAATGAGAATGGTCCAGAGTAAACATTTAAAAAAAAAGTGGACAGGAGCATTATTAGTCTATAGATGGTATATAAACTCATGATACATCATCTAGACAAGATTTTTACAACCATTTTTAGTACCTCCCTTCTGGAGCTCTGTTCATTGAATCTCAATGGGAATTCAATACTCTCCTATTTCCTTCCAAATGGCTTTCCATCTTTCCATAGTGGAATTGGCATTCCCACCAGCAGTGTAGGAGAGTTTCTTGAAAAATATTGTTTTTATTTATTTACTTTTAAAATTTATTTATTTATATATACAAGAACCAGGGTACAGGCCAGAGGTGTAGAGGGTGAGAAGATTTATCAGCGTCAGAGTGGGAAACAGAACAGTCAGACTGACTGAAATACATTGCTAAGGGGCACACTAGGTGAGGCAGCAGAAGTCTGCTGTGCCATGTGAGTCACCTCCTTGTCTGGTGATCGAACTCATGCTGTAGTGGCTGCTAATGCTTCATAGTGCAATGCTTAACCCCTTGTGCCATCAGGGAGATCCCAAAAATTATTTTTAAATTAAACTTATTTGGACTCCTTTTGCATATGCTATGAATTATATTTATAATAAAACCAAATAAAGACTCATTCAAAAAATAAAATTTTAAAGATGTGAAGGTTAAAAAATTTATTGTGCTCGGAGGAAATATATTAATATATGTAATATACTGATACACTAAGTAAATATGCTGAATTTATTTTCCAGTACAAAAAGCAAAGTAATTAATATGTAGTATTTAGATGTATAATCATATATAACTGATACTGACTATTACATATATAAATTTAATAATTTGAAATGAAAGTAAATATATACTGCTATCAAAATTCATTTTCAAAAGTTATTATAGGGAATTTGCCAAAAATTCTAAAAGTATTTTAAAGGAGTTTCAAAATAAAGCTTAATCAAATGAAAGCAAGAGTAAAAAACCAAAAATTGAAATAGTAGATAGTCTATAGCTATGTGATGCACAAATAATTTTCTAAAACCTCTTATGGAAACATTTTTGGAAAATCTTTTAAATATTTAAGCAAATTTAAATGCTGCATAGACTTTCTTAACTTTTTACTATAACTTTTAAAGGAATGTATGCTGAACTATAATCTAAAAAATATTTTATTAAACTTTTTTAGATTAGGGAAGATATAAAAATAATGTTTGTAAAATGTGGGTAAATATCTACAAGTTGTGAGATGTGAGTAGTGGGATGACTCAATGCCAGGAATAAAGAACATTTTACTAGGGACAGATTGGAATGTACATTTAAAAGTTTATTTCCATTTCCTTTTAAAATCAAACATCACTAGGTCAATACCAATTTGAATTTAAATGCAAAAGCACGTATTTTTATTTCCAGAAATTGAAGTAGTTTCAAACCAATAGTACATTTCTATCAGTTACTAAGCAAACTAATTTATATGTATGGTAAATTAAGCATTTGTTCTAAAAATAAAAAAATATAATATCTTTATACTATATATTGATATACAAATATGCATTTACATATAAAATATTTATATTTTACATTCATTACTTATATAAATTAAATGTTTATAAGGTATATTTAAAAATATTTATCACTAAGAAGAAAAGAAACAAAAACACTCTGAAATGTTATTTTACATAGTTAATTTTTAATTTTAGCTCACTTGTGCTCTATCCAAAAGCCATTTTAAGTTAAAAAGAACAGTGATCAGTAACTTCCTCTCACAATCTCGTCCCTCTTTCTCTTTTCCTTACATCTTTGCTTATATTAGTAGAACATACATCAAGTGAGATAAAATGATTCCAATACTGACCATAACCTAGAGAGTTAATATTCTAATAGAGAATGACAAATAGATTATTTCAATTTCAGACATACTATGATTTTCACAAACACAAGATATCTTTATCAGCATATCAAAATATTTAGCAAGCTGGGAACTAAACAGATACATTTAAATGAACTGTTTTTCCTAGAAGCAGGTACAGATTTTTGTCTATTTTTTCACTGTTAGTGTAAAATATTTTTACACTGTTACTGACTATTTTAAAATAGTCACTTTAACCCTTGACCTCACCAATATTCATCACCTATATTCAGCTCAAAGCACTCTACACTTTTCTACAACAGAATCTAAGAAAGCTATTATCAATGTTTGTGTAATTGTGTCTGCTTCTCCCAGGCTCTATAAACTCCATGAAAAGAGAAATTTAAGTAATTTGAACAAATCCAATCACATGTTTCTTTCAGAGAATGAGGATGTTAATTTATACGCATGACAAATTTATATGCGACAAGAACTCTGTTTAATTTAATCACTATTTGTTCACCAGAGCATAGTATAGAGGTCATAATCATTGATATGCACTGAATGATTAAGCACCTATTAAATAATGATGTATATTTACTGACATGCAAACATGGCCCTGATACAGTTAAGAGAAAATACAGATTACAAAACACTAGGCATTGATATAATTTTCTTAAAAAAATATTTATATTGAGCATGTAATTACATTCAAGGTGTGTAGCAGCATATGCTAGTATGAAAAGTATATTTGAAACTATTAAATATACTAATGTCTAATTGTTTGTACTTGAGTGGTACTTAGCTTTTATTTCTTTGTAACTTCTATATATATTATGAACATAAACTACATTTAAATTTTATTATAATTTTAATTTAATTTTTTATTAAATAAACATTGGTTCTAAGACTATACATATTTTAGAAGAACAAGATCATGTTTCTACAAATGTGTTACCACATCTCACCTACCAACAAAATATCAATAACCCTCTACCTAGCCCACTGGAATCCCTCTACCCTTTTCTATCATACTCCTCTCCCTCTGGCAATTTTAGTTCTGTAGTCAGACTCCAAGGGTTTGTTTTGGTTTTGTTCTGTCTAATTTTTTTTTTTTTTGCTTTGTTTCCTTAAATTCAACATGAGTGAAACCAAGTGCTGTTTGTCTATTTCCTTCATTTATTTTTCTCAACATAATCCCTTAAATTCCATCCTTGTTGTTTTAGATAGTGAGATTTCATCTTATTATTATAACTTAGTAATGTTTCACTGTGCATATATACCAGATATTCCTAATGTACTCATCTGTCTTTTTAAACTTATGTTGTTTTCATACCTTGGCTATAGTAAACAGAGTGGTTATGAACATAGGCGTATATATTTATCTTCTCAAATTGGTGTTTTTACATTGTAAAAATGGCTCTTACACAAAGCAATATACAGATTTCATATAAAACCTACAAAATTAGTATACCATTCTTCAAGGATGTGGAATAACTAATGAAATTCGAGTGGAACCAAAAAAGACTATGAAGAGTCAAAGTAATTCTGACACAAACAAACAAAAAAACAAAGAAGATTGTTGCTATTATATTCCCAAACTTCAAGCAATAGTATGAAGTTATAATAATAAAACAACACAGTATTTAAATAAAAATAGACACAGATCCATGGAATAGAATTGAGAGCTTAAATGTAAATCCTCACTTATATGAACAGTTAATCTACAAGAAAGGAGCCAAGAGCATAAACTGGAGAAAGGAAAATCTATTCAACAAATGATGTTGTGATAGTTATATAAAAAAATTTAAAAACTAGACCATGCTTATCATACACAAAATTTAATTCAAAATAGATTAAAGATGTGGATATAAGAACTGACACCATAAATATGCAGAATAAAACCAGCAATACACTCCATGATATTGGCCTCAGTGATGTCTTTGAGAAACTTACCTTAATGGTAAGGGAAATTAAAGAAAAAATAAACAAATTGATGTTGAACTTTGTCAAATGCTTTCTCAGTATCTACTGATTTGATCTTTTTTGTTTGTTTGTTTTCTTTTTTGTTGATGGGCTAGATTACATTAATTAATTTTCAGATGTTAAACCATCCTTGTGCCCCTGGAATTAATCTCATTTAGTTATGGTGAATTATCTTTTTGATACATTGTTATATTCTGTTGGCAAGAATTTTATTAAGGAATTTTGCAACAGTGTTCATTAGAGAGATTAGCCTATAGTTTTTCTTTTTGTGTTGTCTTTTTTTGGTTTTGGGATTAGTGTAATGTTGGCTTCATAAAATATATTTGGTAGTGTTTCTTCCTTCTCGAATTTTTGAAGTTTGTGTAGAATAGGCACTAGTTTGTTTCTGAATGTTTGGTAGAATTCATTTGTGAAGCCATCTGGTCCTGGGATTTTGTTCTTAGGGAAGGTTTTGATTACTGTTTCAGTTTCACTGCTTGTAACTGGTCTGTTTAGGTGTTCTATTTCTTCTTTATCTAGTGTTGGATGATTGTATAGATCTAGGAAATTGTAACATCTCTTCTAGATTGTTTAACTTGTTTGCATATAACTGTTCATAGTAGTCTCTGATTACTCTTTTGATTTCTTCTGTGTCTGTTGTATTTTCTTCTCTTTCATTTATGATACTATTTATTTGTGCTTTCTCCCATTAAGAGCAAAATTAACAGGCAGCTATTAATCAGAGATACTCTGCAGGGAAGGGGGAGGCAAAGGGGTCAAAACAGAGGAGGAAATGTGTTCTTACACAGGGACTATAGTAATGGTGCATGGGTGAATTGCATTTGAGAGGAGAAAACATACATTATTCAAAACAGAAGAATGATGCAAAATATATATAAAAGAAAAGAAAAATAAAAAATGGAACTACATCAAATTAAAAGCTTCTGCACATCAAAATAAAAAGAAATCCACCTTAATGGGAGAAAATATTTGCATATCCTATACAAGTCAAGGTGTTAATAGCCAATATTTACAAATATATAACTCAAAAACAAAAAACAACCCAATCACAAAACAGCCAGATGATATGAATAGACACTTCTCTGAAGAAGATAGCCAACAGGCACATGAAAAAATTGTTCATCATTGATAGAATAAAGGAAATGCAAATTAAAACCACAATGAGATATCAACTTATCCTTATGACAATGACCTACATCAAAAAGGCTATAAAGAATATGTCACCAAGGGCGTGGAGGGAAATCTATTATATACTGTTGGTGGGAATGTAAATTGGTCCAACCTCTATGGAAAACAGTATAGAGATTTTTCAAAATATTAAAAAATGGGTATAGTAATTCTACCCCTAAGCATTTATCCAAAGAATATAAAAACACTTGTTCAGAGTACGTACTACTTTTAGAATTAGAAAATCAAAATTGGTTATAGGATTTAAATTTAATGAAAAATAAAATTTACCTTTGTATTTTCTTCCAAGAGAAGTGGAGACATAGAAAATCCATTTATGTTTACTTCACTTCTGCTCATCTGTGTCTTAAATCATATAGCAATGATAATATAGCAATAATACTAAAGGCAAAAGCAGTGATACGACCATATGACCATATTGCAAATGATATTCCAGACTTTATCATAAATAATACTGGTTATTACCAATTTTGCATATGAAAGAAATCAAGTACTTGGACTGAGTTTGTACAACTAAAGAATAAGAATTTGATATCAGAGGTATTGAATTCCAAAATCCATGCCTTTCTTTAACTATTCCTTTCTTCACTCTATTTTCTTTTCTCTAGGTAATTAGCTGCTTTATATTGTGATTAGCATTTTACTCAGTCTGAACAACAGAGCAGATGGCATAGAGAATTATTCTCCTCCTAAGGATGGCAGGAATATGAACTGTGACAACTTGTATCTCTAGAAGAACAATAAATACAACTAGCACCAGTATTATTTGTGATGGGCCAGAGATGGTGTTGTTTCATCTTTTTAGATAAAATAACATTCTACTGTAGAAATCACAATAGAAAGGTACAGGATTTAGAATTAAAAACTTGAGCATAAAACTCTATTTAAAAATTAACTAATACAATTATGATCTATCACATCACCCAGTTTCTGCCTGGCATATGACAGACAATTAAATATTTGCTTGATGATTTTTTAATGTAACATGAAGTTTTAAAAGTATATATATATCTCATGAACATGTCTTTGCTTGCCTTCATTAATAGTTTAATTTCCATGCCTGTTAGCATATTTTATGCATCCAATTACTATGTACTGAATGAGTTGATTAGATGATTTTAAAGAGTTATCTTTTTTTTTATCTACACAATGGGGACAATGTTTTTGATATCTGAATGGATTAATATATTTCACATTCCCAGTCTAGAGTTAAGAAAATATTTAGTACTATCTTCCAATATTAACTCTCTACCTTACTCCATGCTGTCAATTAACTTAGGGACAACTGAGACATTTTAACTAAGCTGTTTCTTGTATTTCAAGCCTATCTGAAAAACCAAGTTTAAGAATATGGTTAAAATTAGCTGAAATATAAGTGCTAAAGTATATTCTTAAGCTTGGTCTTTCGTATAGGCTTGAAATACAAGAAACAGCTCAGTTAAAGTGTCTCAATTGCATTGAATGGAATATATGAAAATTCTAATTAGTGAAAGTTATACAGTGGAAAACTACTGTGCATTCTAAATTATATTTATCCATTACAACTTTGTCATCAAATATTGGATATGGCCTATAGTTAGCGTTACTGTAAATTTGCATTTCAACTGGAGAAAAAGACACCTTCTTTTTGTCTTCACTGATTAACATTTTCAAGCTCTGTAATTTTCTTGCTGCTCACAGAAACAAAGCAAGCCAAGCTCATACAGAAAGCCTATTCTCCAAGATATAAATATTTGCTATTCAGAAAATCTCAATGAGGGTTTAGTTATTTTAAACTAAAGAAAGAAAATTACTAGTAATGATTGGTTTCAGCTAACGAAATGCTTTTATGCAAATATGTGAACCCTAAATATGACCTGGAAACAAAAGACTGCTTAACAGTTACTATTAAGCAATACATTAGTAGATCAATTAAACAGAACTTCTTTCTAATGACTGTGTGGTACAGAGGTTGCCATAGAAACCTGGAAAGGAAAAGCCCTTGAATGCTAATTTATCACTACAAGACCATAAAATACTATAAATCTGTTTGTTACTGGTAGTAACTGAAGTTGAAATAAGCCACTTCTGAGAAAACAACTTCTCATGTATCTAACGTTAATTTGCAAAGATTATCAGATTCTATTGTCTCACTTTTCTAGTATTTATTCAGATCTATGTCAGCAGAGTTTCCTATGACAGCTAATTTTGATAATGTCTTAACTTGCGATTGTCACAAAGGGAGAAATATACCTAAAATTTAGTAAGAAGAAAATCTTGACTCTGTATTATTCAAATGAAATAAGTATGTATCATACTTCCAGATAGGGCAGAAAAAGAAGTCAAGTTGCAATACAGACCCAACAAGAGTCTTATTTATCCCACAGAGTTTGGGAAATAAAACAGCCTTTCAGAGTTATTCTAGTTGGACCAAGAAAGCTAAAACTTTTATCTGTCTCTGACAAGCCATTGAATGTGGGTTTCCCAGGAATGGATATGATCTTAGTCAAAGCAGTTTTATGTCCACTGAGACAGAAGCTGATAGTTAAAGTCTCTTTTCACAGGACTTGGAAGGGGAATTGAGGAGCAAATCCATGCATTAATAAAATGTTTAAATCCACTGTTTAGGTGATAGACACAGGAATTTTGCAAGTGCATATACATAAATATCTAAAACTTCCAAAATAATACATATTGGTATCAATCAACTTATTAATTTTACATTGAAAATGAAATATTTAAAAATTGCCATTAAAATTTGCATGCACAGAACTCTGTGGTATTCCTCAGATTTGGAAGTTTACAGTTTATAGGGAATTCAACAGTAAAAATAACTAATAACTTGATGAGCTGAAACAATCTTAAGATTAGTACATTTTCTATCCAAGTATGTATCCCTCAAATGTTAAATGTCTGAGAACAGTATCTTCCTAATGTTCTAGAATTAATGACATAACCATATAAACACTGATGCAATTTCTTGCTGAAACTTATACAATTTAAACAGATACTCTAATAAACTAAATGTAAGATTAAACAAAATATTTTGAATTACTAAGTCCAAGAAATGTCCAAAGTCCAAAATGGGATAATGAACTCAAAAGGAATAATTAATTCACATGTTTGTGGAAAACTTCTGGAGAAGGTTGGAGACAGATGGTAGTATAAACTTGGATATCATAAGATATACATCAACTATTTGAAAGAAATTGAATTTTTGTAAAGCATACCCTATAAATTCCAACAGTTGCCATATGTCAGTGTTACAAAGCAGTAAAACAATTCTTCTTGGATCTTGCTTTGAACCCACCTTGAATAGATATTACCAAGTAATGAGGTAACTACTTATGTATTTAATATATGTAAATGTTCTGCCTTACTAGTCTCCTCATATTTTTCCTTTTGTGTAAGGATAAGAACAACTTTGTTATCATTTTCAGTCACTGCCATATTGGTTAAAGTGATATTTCTATAATGACAATAGAATATAATGAAATTTGGTTTTCAAATTATTCTAGTTATAGTGGAATGTGTGTGTGATTTTAGCCACTTTTCCTTTGCATATAAGGCTTTACTTTTTTTGAATTTTAATATGAACTTTATTTTTGAAACTTCTGTTTAATAGATACTGGTCTACATTATAGTGAAAATATTTATTTAAAGAGCTTAAATAAATAAGATAATGGGTGTTTTAATTAATTATAGGGAGTGAATCATTTCACAATAGATATTAACATCAGATCATCATATCATTTACTTTAAATATCTTCCAATTTTGTCAATTAGATTTCAATCAGTTAAAAAGGATAATAATAAAATGAATAAAATATGCAAATTGAAATGAGAAAAAATAGTGTGGCAAACAATTATAATTTTGTTCATTCATATATATCAAAAATATTTAAAGCATTAATATATTTTTCTGAATATAAAATATCAGAAAACTCTTCTAGACTTGGTGTTGCTTTGAGTTATAATAAAGTTACAAGTTTGAGTGAAACGACCTTCAGACAGGTTTCTAAAGGAGGAGGAAAGGAAAATACTAGTTTTAGAAATGATTATCTGGAAGAGGGGAAATTATTTTCTGGTAGAAATGAGTAAGTTCTAAGTTAAAAGGGTCAAAGCAGATGATGATTCTGTGGACAGAGTGTCATTAAAGTGAATTGTGTTAGAATAATAGCTACAAGACAGAAGGATAACTCATATGACATTTGATTCAGTTTGAAAAGTTCAGAGACTTTAAATCATTATAGCTAAGGATTGATTTATTTTTGTCCCTCAGCACTAAAAGATAATTTTAAATGGAAGAATATCTTCATTTTAAGAAAAATGTTAGGGGTATTACTAAAGCCTAAAATGACTTGAGTTTAATAAGACCTTTAGAAGCATGTATCATATTTCTCCCTCTCTCTCACCCCTCCCTCTCTTTCTAAGGTTATTTTTTTTCTAAAAACTTTATTCAATCAACCAAAAATAATGGTACTTTGAGGGAAAAAAGTTAAATGGTGTAAAAGGATTTTTAAAATATCTTTTAGAAAGCATTCTTAATGTCTCTATAGAAACATTCTTTTGCCCATGTAATTTGTGTCTACCCAAAATATAAACTGTCCATATCTTATAGCAGTTTCTATTTGACAGGGATGAATGAGAGGAAGAATAAACTGGGTCATTTCTAAGTGTTGTAAAAGAAATAGAAGCATAATATTATAGGAGGAGTTATGGGTGGGGATTAGCTATTTTATATAGGATCACTGGGAAAGATGTTTAAGTTGATATCCGAAATTCAAGGAGTGGATTAAAAAAGTGCTTGGGTAGTCAAGTAACATGAAAAAGGCCAGCATAGCTAGAGCACATTGTGAAGAGCCAGAGTTACATGGGAAAAATCTTATCCAGAAAGACATAGTCTATCTTTTCAGGCTCTTTTAGACTTATAGATTGCATTCATGGAAAATATAAAGCTATGATGCACAACTTAAGTAGTTGCTTACCCAGCTTCCATGGGATTTTTTTCAGGGATAAAGAATTGAAAATCCTTTTGGTAAAACTCATGGAATTCAGGGCGTGAAAACCAAAGTACCCTAATCTCTCCCGGTCATTGCATAATTTCCTCCATACTTTAAAATGGAGTCTAACAATCCTAGATAGCAATTGGTTGGCTCTGATGTATTCTTTAAAGGACTATTATTTTTTGCTGTTTGCATCTCAGAATCTGATGCAGTTCTTATCTTTTGAACCCTTTAATTTTATTTGACTTTGTTTTCCCCCCTTCCCCTTTCTGTTATCACCACCTTTGTTTACCAACTGATGTGAACAGACTTGTTCTTTATCTCCCAGGAGAAGACAACTCATTTCTAGATTGATCACTCCCAAATTTTTGTTTTTAGTTCCTTTATTCAGTGTACTATATTTTAATTTAGATGTCCTTTGCCTATCTCAACTGATTGTTATTGCTTATGCCTGCATTGGTATACAGTTGATCTTTAATGAACACTTGTTGAATAAATGAATGTACTATTGGCCTATTAGTGATAGAAACTTAGTAAAAATTAAGTTATTTTTCTATAAAATTTTGATTACATATGTCTTATTTACTTAATTTAGATAACTGAGAATAATCAGCAATTATTTTTATGTAAACTAAATAATGCCTTGTAATTTTACAATTCTTTACATTTACAATTTTTTACAATTACATTGTAAAAAAAACATTGTAAAATTGCTCACACAAATCCTCTTTTCATTTCCCCAGAAAAAAGATATATAATCAGAACCAGACACAATTTATTGTTAATTTGAAAAATGGCAGTTTTCAAAAATATCTTGTTTACAAAAGTTACAAAGCAATTCTTTGAAACAAACACTAAAATAAATCACAGTCCAAAGTAAGGTGTTAAAATATTTTGGGGGCAATTATTTATATGGTTATAACTAAACAAATTTTATAGAAGCACTAACATGTTCCTTAATGAAACAACCAATTATATATGTGTTTTAATCTGAAATAAGTGATTTTAGATTATAGAATGACTATATTAAATTTATAGCACTAACATAAATGTACAAGAATCTCCAATTTGGTAGATAGCCATTTTAATTATCAAAGAAAAAAACCTGGTGCATGTTAAATATATTAAATGTTTATATGTATGTACATACTTATATGTGCACACATATACACACATACACACATATGTAAAACTGATTTGCATTTCCTGTTTCTACCAGTTCCAGTGGAGAGTATTTCCTTTCCTTCTCTGAATACTTTCTGGCCAATGGGATAGTATCAGAGTTGAACTTGACAAATTCCATGTGTTGGCCAATGAAAGAAGGCTGTAGCAGACTTGTCATGGAAGTATAAACAAAATTCAGCATCAGACAAGAGACTGAAATTACACTTCAGAAAAACTGGGGTAATCAGACCGATTTTGAAAAAAGCTGTTCTTCATAAGAAGTAAACAATCTTTCAAATGGGATTTAAAAAACAATTGTTTTATATCAAACTATAGTCATATGCACTGCCTGTTGCCAGAGCTCACTCAAGAAATATAGCATGTTTCATCTTTAGTGTTGATTAACTAAAGCAATAACACCCACACTTCACACAGATAAAATTGTAAAGTGATGTTTAAGTACTTAGTTACAATCTTGTCTCTAAAATGTTTTGTATACCATACAGAAATTTTCAAAAACTTACACTTACTATCTTATCTAAGAAAGATTATTTAAATATTCATGTTGAATAATGAAACATGCACATTTCAAGTCAATAAAAGAGCAGATGTGCTTCAGCAGTTGGGAATGTACCACATCAAACTAGAACTATTCCATTATAAATCTACTCCAGTTATTGCAAATAGTAACTATGCAATTTATATAGCACATATGTATATGTCCTGATCCAGACCTAACTATAGAATGTAAAATAACATTTAGTTGATATATGAATTATTTCTAAGTGTGATAGTAACCAGCCATGACAATTTATTGGACTGAGGAGTTTCCTGGTATGTAGAACTTGCACTGCTTAAACCAGAACAGTATAAGCATATGGAGATGTCTGGCCATTCAGCGACAATATTAGGGGATGTTTACATAAGAAAGGAAACTATCCAACCAACAACTAAGAACAATAGTAATGAAGATAAAAAATATCATGTCCTAGAAGCAGTACTCATTCAAATTTGCTTCTTCAAATTAGAGAAAGCCTTTGGGTAGAAGAAAAATATGAGGTTGTCTCTGGAATTTCAAAATTGTGACCATTCTCACCAAAGATAATATAGGCTGCTAATGACATAGTTATGTTCATTTTGATCTCTAAGATCAATAAATTCTGCTACTAAGAAACTCTTGAATCTTATGAATTTGTCCTAATCTCCAAATGTCTATTAATTTTGCCTTTATTTATGTCTTCATTATTGCTCAACTAGTCCTTTGAAGTTGTCCCATGCATAATTTGCTCTTTTCCAATTAATTGGAATGGCAATTGGAATGATTTTAAATTAACTTTAAATAAATCTTTTACTGTTATTATCATTCCTAATGTTATCAAGTTTTGCCTAATTCATCCAGGCCTATAAAATGAGTAACAAAGGAAACTCATATTTCCTTTGGCTATTTTTTTCAAATACTGTGAATGCCATCATTAATCGAGAGAGATTTTTACATGTTCATCAACAATTGAACTGTTATAATCATGGGTGATGCACAAATTTATTTCACCAATGGCAACAACTAAAACAGTATGTATCCATAGTTCTAGTCCTGGGTTCATCATTCTGTACCAAAGATATTTATGTGTCTTTTCCATAGTTAATACCATAGTCCTGATTACAGCAGTTATATATGTCTTGAAATTGGGTAGATTATTCCTTAAACTATCTTTCCAAATAATTTCATTATTCTAATTCCTTCCTTTTTAAAATACATTTTAGAATGCTCTTGACAATATTTAAAAAATAATCCCTTCCTGGATTTTTAATGGAGTCGCATTAAACATATAGATTGATTAGAATTGACATCTCTACTATGTTGTCTCCAAATCCATGCTTAAAGTATGTCTCTCCATTTATTTGAATCTTAGATTTCTTCCATCAACCCTTTGTACTTTTAAGCATAAAAGCTATCTACACACTTGCTTAGTAACACTGTAACATTAAATATTTCATACTTTGGAATATGCAAATTATATTGTATTTCTATTGTCAGTGTTTGCTGCTAATATATAGGAAAACAAGTGATTTTTGTGTTTAAAATTTGTATCCTGCAAATATGTTGAATTAACATCTAGTCCTAGGAGGTTATTACTTTTTTTGTAAATTCTTTAGGATTTTCTACATAGAATTTAGATCATTTTGCAAACTGAGAATTTAATTTCTACCTTTTCAAACAGCATAACTTTCTATTCCTTTTTCCCCCATTAAGTTTCCAATGCTATACTAAATAAGAGTAACAAGGAGTTTTTGCATTGCCCTACCTTAATGAAAAGACATTCACACTTTTATCATCGTAAACATTTATGTTAACTGTAAGCTTTTATAGATACTTTTTACAAGTATATAATTCTTTTTATACATTACCAAATATTATTTATTAATGTTTTCTTGAGGATCTTTGTAATTGTATGTATAAAGAGTATACATTCATATTTTTAAAATACTGGCTTAGTTTGATTTGGAGTCAGGGTAATTGTGGCCTCACAAAATGAGTTATGAAGTGTCCTTACCCTTCTACATTTCTGGAAAAGATTGTGTAAAACTGTTCTCAATTCTTTACACAATTGGTAGAATTCTCTAGTGAAACTATCTGGTGTAGAGATTTGGGAGAGGGGATGTGAAAGAGAGGGTTTATAAATTTAAATTCAGTTTTCTTACTGTAGAACTATTCAAACTACCTATTTTTCTTTCTTGAGTTATGATAGTTTTTGTTTGTTCAGAATGGGTTTTTCCCTAACTTGTCAAATTTATGTTCATGAAATTATTTAAAGTATCATTCTATTAAAATCTTTTTTCTTCCTTTAGAGTGTCTAGAGTGATGGCTCCTTTTCTGTATCTAATATTGATTATTTGTGTCTCTTCTTTGTCAGTTTTATCAATTCTATTGATGTTTCAGAGAACTAGCTTTTTGCTTAATTTGTTTTCTCTATTTTCAATTTCATTGATTTATGCTCATAATTATTTCCTTCCTCCCAACTGATTTGGTTTTACTTTATTCTTCCTTGCCTCTTTTCTGAGACAGAAGCTTATATGTTATAGATAGGAATTTTTTTCTTTCTAAACATTTTTTATTTTTTTATTCATATAAGAACTGGAGTACAGACCAGAAGTGCCAGGGGTGAGAGGATCCACCAGAGACAGAGTAGGGAGCAAAACAGGCAGATTGACTGAGATACACTGCCGAGGGGAGCAGAGGGCAAGGCAGGAGAGGTCTGTCACACCTTGTGGGTCATCTCTCTGGCAGGCGGCAGGGATTGAACTCATGCTGCAGTGACTGCTGTTTGCTGTTCATAGTGCATTGCTTAACCCACTGCACAACCAGGGGAGGGCCCAGAATTTTTTTTTCTTTTTTTTAATATAAGTAAGAATTTCTTTTTTCCTTTCTGCACTTGAAATATGTACCATTCCTTCTGGGCACTACAGTTAGTTTCTTAGGAGAAATTTGCTGTCATTTGAATTATTTTTCTGATATAAGCAAAGCGTCACTTTTCACTGATTTCCAGGTTTTTTATTGTGTAAAAATTAAAGTTGATTTATCCATTACCCTACTGAGATATAATTAGATCATTCTCTAACAATTTTCTTTTATGCCACTCCAAATAATCTTTGCAGTATTGCCCTAAGCATGTGTGTAAGGGTGAATATTTAAAAGTAAGTTGATTTAAAAGTAAGATGGAGGTTATAAATTTTGCATATTTTCAATTTCACCACATAATTCCAAATAATTGTCTAAGTGATTATATTTTCTGTAGTTTGGGGCATACCTATTTTTCCATATCTATCACATTTAGTATTAATAAAGTTTTGCTTTACATTTTTCTATGTAAATATATATTTTGGAATGTTGCTTAAAACCTGTGGAAAACTATATTTACATTTTTTTTCTGTTTTAAGTATTCAGAAATGCAAAACATGCTCATTTTCTCCAAAAAGCATCTTCAGGAAGATACATGTTGAAGCTTTAAATAGTAAAGTTTTATCTGTAAAGCATTTGCTTGCCACTTATAAAAGGAGTTTTTACAGTGTCAGCATTATAGCAAGCCAAAGCATCTATATTGCAAATGGTATTTGGCTCTAAAATTTTAACTAGAGCAACTCAGAAAATAAAGATAGCTTAATTGAGAAAAACTTTACTTTTAGTAAAAAATGTTTACCTCAGTTGGGCTATTAGTAAAATGTTTTTTATTTTTTTAAACTTTTAATTTGTTTTGAAGTAACTTTGTTTTACAGCATAGTAAATGATACAGAGGTATAGGATAACATGTCTTCAGATTTATATTACCACACACCACCCACCACCAAGGCCCTCAAAACCCAGGGAAAACGTATAAAAGCACAATACGTTAGTTTGAAAGTTTCAAAATACCATATGAACAATTGGAGTTTTGTTATAATATTTATGAATATTAGATAACTATATGTATTAATTCAATCAAATATAGCTCCCATAAAGCCAGTTATTTAATTTGTTATTATTTTCACCTTACTGGGTACTTTTCATAATTAATTTTGTTATTATATAAATGGGAATAATTTACTCATATAATATCAATGCTATTTGCTTGTCACTATTTTAAATAATTGTCCTAAATGTTAATTAAAGTAATATGATCAACTTTGATTACTAAATGCAGAAAAAATCTGTGTGAATGTGTGTGTGTGCACATCTGGATAATGCTATCTTAGTATTGTAAAAATTTGCATATAAATCTTCTGCATTGAGGGGGTCAAACCTCATAATATTTTCATGCATTTTCTAAAAACAATTTAAATTTTGAGTATCTTTAAATAATTTTTACTAGGAATCTAAAATTTTTACCTTAAATCTTAATTTTTATGCTGAAACTTACGCATTTTCTTTATAGTGTCAAAGGAGGTGTTTTGATAATGAACTGTCATAAATCTATGATTGCATAGCAACTTATTTAAATAATAAAGGAAAGGCTAATAAGGAAAGGTTATCTCATCAAAAGTAGACCTTGAATACCTTGACAAGTATGAATTTTTTACTGGAATAAATTGTAATGGAAATAAGACTTCCTACAGATTTGCCTCACAATCTATTTTATTATTTGAAATAAAAAGATAGTAGTACTTCCTGCATATTAGTTTCCATTGTTAAATTGATTTTAAACACATAATTTAAGGTTGTCTTACTAACATTTCCTCACACGACTATATTTATAGTTTTTTAAAGGACTGTTTAGATTTTATCAATATAAGCATATTTTTTGTTTACCTACATATTTTTCCTTTCTTTCATCTCTCAACTATCATCAATTTATTTAACATCCCACATGTATATAAGATGATGATACTTGCTTTTTGAAGCCAAAGAGGAGTTGAGATGTCTAAGGTTACCCTGTGGCACAGCATGCCCAGATTTTTGGAGTGGATAAATTTATATAACACATTCAACGTCATGATCTTCCCTAATTTAAGAACAATGGTTAAAATTGGTCTGAAACTGTCTGCAGGAAGAATACTTTTTATGTGTGTTGATTTAACCTTCAGAGTAAATAACTTGACACAACTTTTAAAAGTTGATTTAATAATTAAGTGCATGGTGTAAGTCATCATTTCTCTACAGTATCTTTGTAAAACAATGTTAGACAGTTGTGTGTAAACGTTATTTTCTTTACATGAATTCCTTCTAAATATATTGTTAGTCAAATGTGTGTATTTGTGTGTGTTTCTCTTAATAGCCCAGAGTATTCAGCATATGAAAGAGTTACTCTGTAATTAGTTAAGCATTATTTAAGAAATTTTCTTCTAAGGCCTCCCTGGTGGCACAGTGGGTTAAGCAACGCACTATGAAGCAAACCACAGCCACTGCAGCACGAGTTCAATCCCTGCTGCCGGCCAGGGAGGGGACCCACATGGCACGGCAGACCTCTCCTGTTGTGTCTGCTGCTCCCCTCAGCAGTGTACTTCTGTTGATCTGCCTGTTTTGCTCTCCGCTCTCTGTGGTGAATCCTCTCACCCCCTCACCTCTGGCCTGTACCCCAGTGCTTGTATGCATAAATAAATAAATTAAAAAAAAAAGAAATTTTCTTCTATTTCTTTATATTCAGCATGACATATAACTACTCATAAAAGAATAATGTAGCATATATTGGTACTTTATGAGCATACTTTTGAATTTTTATTACTAACTCCCCATCAATAATTTCTTTTCTGTATCATTCTCCTGTTTTTCTGTTTTATTATGCTGTCATTCTTAATTCCTCTCTATAATCTTGCCGTCTAAAAAGTTATTTTATTGTAACTACCTATAGCACTGCAAAGTACTGTTTGAAATTCCTTTACAAACTCTTAATCTAGAATGACAAACCATTTAAATAAGTTTTGCATAATATTTGAGGTGTTTCTGTACATAAACTATTTTAGTTTTTATCTATAATTTCTTTAAGAATAGAAATCTGTTTAAAGTACAAGGAGATACATAAAATGATGCAACCAATGTATTTGGTTTAAAAATGGATTGAAAGTAGAGACCATAATTAGATTTACCCTTTCTGGAGCACATATGAAGTTACCAATGCTTAAAATATAAAATGTTTCTGGGGGCCTCCCTGGTGGCGCAGTGGGTTAAGCAACGCACTATGAAGCAAACCGCAGCCACTGCAGCACAAGTTCGATCCCTGCTGCCGGCCAGGGAGGGGACCCACATGGCACGGCAGACCTCTCCTGTTGTGTCCGCTGCTCCCCTCAGCAGTGTACTTCTGTTGATCTGCCTGTTCTGCTCTCCGCTCTCTGTGGTGAATCCTCTCACCCCCCTACACCTCTGGCCTGTTCCCCAGTGCTTGTATGCATAAATAAATAAATCTTTAAAAAAAAATAAAATGTTTCTGGATGTTAATTCAGTTAAATAAGAAATATCTTGTTAGATAAAAATCTCTACAGATCTTAAAATGTCTAGTTACTACCAAGATATTTCTTCCATGTATTTGCACTTTGTATTTACTTATCATCTTTGAGAAGAACTGTTCTGTCAGGAAAAGGCAGCATATTTTAATTAAATATTCACCCTATGATCTGCTTTTTATAAATTAAATGAGAATAGAAGAGTTTGGAGTAACATAACTAATCCTAGCTTTTTATTCCTCTCTGTAGCTAATCCATTTTTCAAATGACTGCACTGAGAGAGAAGTAGAAGCATCGTGATTCATATTTTAACTCTTGTTTCTGTCATGTGACTTATTTTGGCTAATGAAATAGCAGGGCATTTAGATTCTTGAGAAAATCTTGTACAATTGGGCTTGCTTTCTCTTACCTTTTGCCAAAGTATTTGGAACAATTGGGAAGTGTCCCAGTGATAGCAAAGTGATATTTTTGAAGATTTATTTTATTTGTTTATGCATACAAGAGCTGTAGTGTAGGACAGGGGTTTGGGGTGGGTTAGAAGATTAAGCAAAGAGAGTGGGGAGCAAATCAGGCAGATTGACTGAAATACTCTGCTAAGGGGAGCAGCGGGCAAGACAGAAGAGGTCTGCTGCCCCATGTGGGTTAGCACCCTGGGCTGGGATCAGGGATCTAACTAGTGCTGCAGTGGTTACAATAGCTTCATAATGTTGAGACTTAACCACTTGTGCCATCAGGGAGGCCCTCCAGTTATCTGTTTAAAGAGGAGATACATGGGACACATTCAAATTTTTAGGTGATTCTAATTAAGAATATTCTAGATCATCATAATAGTCAATAATGATTCAATAATGAATCAAAAAGACTAAGAAATGTCTTATGGGTTCTATTGTATATAATATTTCATGAAGATTTTTCTAAATTCTCAACAAAATGTTATATAAAATCATCTTTAAAAATTAGTAGAAACATTTATTACATAATGTATATAACATAAAGAACTGGAATTTGCTCCATATCCTCAAAAAAGATTTCTCCCATCACTTTTCAGCCTTTTGACTAAGATCAAGTGCAAAAAGGTTTCTCTCTCCCAATAAAATAATGTATCATATAAATATAAGATAAATATAAATATAAATATAAATAATGTATCTTATAAATATCTTACAGAAATATCTTTTTAATAATCAAAATCCAGAAATTAAATTCTGGTCTATACTCCTAGATTATATTCCATTATAGGTAAAGGTATCTTAAATATATCATTGGCATATAACATTAAAAGAGAACACTGAAGAATACCATTTCATGGAAGAATGTGTTATTAACATCTCATACTCTTTTTCACATCCTTGTCAACTCCAGAAACCAACCATTTTCACAGCCACTAAACATCTGTCTAACTATGAGGCCCTTTTGCAGTCAGCAGTAGCCCTCTCTGTCATCTCCAGCTGGAGTACCAACAAATCAATAGTTTATGAGAAAAATACCTCAGTCAGGAAACAAATTTGATTTTAAGACTATGATGAGCCACATGGTATGCTCATTTAATAGTAACACATCTTATTATAAATGTTTGGCATATGCTTTGCTGTATTTACAATGTTGGAAATGAAAATGTTCATCAACTATTTCCACTATTATCTTAGATCTTACATTTAACAGTATAATTCTTTGTTCTTTTTATACTGCATCAAGAATATAAGTTTCGGGCCTTCCTAGTAGTGCAGTGGGTTAAGCAACACACTATGAAGCAAATCGCAGCCCTGCAGCCACTGGCCAGGAAGGGGACCCGCATGGTGTAGTAGACCTCTCCTGTCTCTCCCTGCTGCTCCCCTCAGTAGTGTGTTTCAGTCAGTCTGTCTGTTCTGCTCCCCTCTCTGTCTGGTGAATCCTCTCACCTCCCGCGACTCTGGCCTGTACCCCAGCTCTTGTATGCATAAATAAATAAATCTTTAAAAAAAAAAGAATATGTTTCTCCATCAGCACCAGGTGCTAACAAAGAGATCCAATGCAATGTTTTGACTTACTACAGGTTATATAAAAAAGCAAGCTCCAACATCCATCTTCTGAGCAGCTTTCTTCAGGCTTGAGTATCTCAACACAATGGTGATAGATGAGATAACTCAAGTACTCTAGTCTTGTTTTATTTCTTCTTTTTCCAAACTGGAGCCTTCATAATTCTCATATATTTGACTTCTGATTAATCTCAATATTCCTTTTCAAAGCTTAACCTATAGAAAAATCTGTTCTACATTATTAGTTTTCTTATTACTGCTATTCATGACTTTCTGAGCCCCCACTGTGCCTTTGGAACAGTGCAGAATATAAAGATATAGTGACAATTGAAGATAGAAAAGCAGAAAAGAAAATGTCAAATAAGAGAGTGATTACATCTCCAAGAGGTAAATTTACCAGCATGTATGCACTTGCTTTTTGTATCCCAATATTATGATCCTTGTTTCACCCCATTATATTTGAAAAGCACTTTGCAAAATAAGGAAGAAATACTTTTGGCTAATCCATGAATATTTTTTTTCTAGAATGATTTTAGAACAGTGCTTTGAGTCAAAAGCTATGGTCCAGCAGTTTGTATCTGTTCTTCTAAGCCAAAAATATTTATTTAATATTTCTAGTGCAGAAAATGAATGCAAATTTCTCAGTTAAACTGGTGTCATTTTACTCTAACTACACTTAAATTATGGTATATTATCTTATTCCCTTAAAAAAAGTCCAACATACTGGGCTAATATTTTTAAATTATAAGATTAACATACATGGCATATTAATTCTGTTTTCCAAATCTTGAATTATCTCTTATAATATTGAGACTTGTCAAAATTATTATTGTATGTGGAAATTTGGATTAAATATATGAGGCATAAATGATAACAATATCTGTTAAAAATTTTTGAGGAACAAAGAAGATGCATAAAATTAAAAATGAAATTTAAATAGCTAGATTGAATTATAAAATATTCTCTCATAAAAGGGATTTAGAAAAAACTAAACTACTAAAACCAAACTACTACTATCCATTTTATTAAAGTTATTTTTGAATATAAAAAATGCTATTTTACATAGAGATTTGCAGAAATAATTATTCTTAAGAAAACAGTTTGGTACTGTATTTCATTCTTCTTTTTAAAATTTTGCTTATTTTTATTTTGTTTTTGTCATTGCTATTGACTTGTTTCAATTTACTTCAAATTCTACTTTGAAAATGAAACATCTTGCTTAACATCGCGTTATATGTCATTCAAAATATTTTCTTAAATTGGAATTCATTTTTTTATAGCCAAAAGTTTATTTTTCTTTCTATTTAGTTCATCTGCTTGCTTGTTCGTTTTCTTGAAGGAAGAAACTTTGTCATCAAACATGTTTGTAAAATACTGTATCCTTTATTCCCCTCTGAAATAGTTATGAAAATTGTTAGAATAATAAAAATTCAAAATAGATACTTAATCTATATTTATCCAGGAACTACCATAAATATATTTGATTGCATAAAAATCTTTGTATACAGACAAAAAAATCCTACAACTCACAGAAATTGTGCTTCACATATTATAAAATAATGATTATGTAAGATTTCTTTTCCCTTTTAAAGATTTCACACTCCCCAAAACTCTAAAATGCTATAACTTCAATATTAATGATCCTGCCTTGAAGTGTGAAATTAAATTGACTAAAATAATATGACTAGTTAGCAGTAGAAGGAAAATTAGAATCCAGGTTTTCTGGTATATAGTCCAGGTGCCAGTCAACTATCTCAAGTTTTAGGGTATTCTAAATGAATTAATTTGCCATGTATGTTAATCTTATAATTTAAAATGAAATGAAAGAAAAGGAAAAATTTTTTAAAAACTATTTATAATTTAAATCACTCTAATGTGTTTGCCTATAATTGAAGTCTAGCAGGGCACTAATTTAATAACAATTTTATCTTTTGGTAAAAAATATGGCATCCTGTGAATGTTCCAGATTTCAGAAAATTATTATTCCAAGAGATTGTCAAAGAAATCCAAACCAAGGGAAAACCTATGTTGAATTTCACAATGATTAGGAACTATAACATTGTCAAATCAGACAATTCCAATCATTTATCCCACAAAAAATATTTAATATTGCCTTTTTTGTGTAATAGCCAAACAGATTAATAGGAGGGAAAAAGGGGAAGGTGAAATTTCTAAAAATATTAAAAGGAAATATACTGTAAGTTGGGTTATTTCTCAAACTGCATCAATTGATCTGGGATGTGCACATATAGAGGAATAAAATCATAACCCCAAAGTTATACAGACCTGTAAACAACTGAAAAATTAATGATTTTTTTATAAGTTAAATTCAAGCCCTCTCCCCAAAGAAAATCTGACAAGGAGTTTTAAAAAAAATATTACTATGAATTTTACAAGTTGAATTAATTTGATCATATTATATGAATTGTTGCATATCTGCCTCTTTTTTCATGCCTGTTTTCAAAAATCAAAAATTAGCTATTCTTTACTCCACTGTCCTCTCTGTAATGTGGTGTTAACAACCTTTTACATTTTTCTCTATGATTATGTGACACACAAACAAATCCCATTTTGTTAATCTGTTTTACAAAAATGAAGCCTTATCATACATCTTTTCTGAGTTTTTCCTCATTCAATGATATCTACTGAGACATTGCACAATAATTGATATTTGCAATTCATTCTTTTTAGTGGCAGCACTTAATTCCAGAGTGTGTCTATTTTGAGTACATCTGAAAACTTGTTAAATTTTTGTTTCTGGTACATGTTTATGTTTACGTATTATACTTTCACTCCTACAGTACTGTTCTTTATATCCTTGCATATTTGTCATTGAGTTCTAATAGATTTTATTTCTGAGGTATACATTTCCAGGGGTAAGACTGACTAGTCAAAAATCAGTCACAAAATTAATTTCAATAGATGCTAACAAAATTCATTTAAAAAAACTCTTAATAGCAAAACCATCTTGCATTAATTTATCAGAATATCAATAAAATATCTCTACCAATAAAACTCTTCAATTTCTCCTAAACTATGTATAAATTCATACCTCATTCTTTGTTTCCCTACTATTGTATTTGAAAGCTTCTCAGATGTTTGTTATCTATTTAGATTTACTCTTTTGCAAAATCCTTCTTTATCCCCTTTGCTCATGATTATTGACTTTTTGTTCTTTTCTGTCTAACTTATAAGAGCTATTTGTTTTTAAGAGAAAATCACAATATACTTTAAATATTTTCCCAGAGAATCTACTGTCTGTTAGGTTGGTAATGCCATCCTTTACCCTACAAAATTTGTTATATATGCATTTATGTTACACATATATATACTATACAGATATATACACACATTTATATATATAAATATATTATATATATATAATATATATATATACACACACACACATTCATTTAAACCCATGCATGTGCCCTTAATTTTATACTTAACTGCTTGGTCATCTTATTCAAGTGATAATTCTAAATGATAACTCTGCAAAGCACTCAAATTTAAATTTCCAACAGAGACCTTTCCCCTAAACTCTAGAATGGGCATCCAACTGACTACATAAGTCATATTTCAATAACAGACATCTTCAGTTCAACAGCTAATAAATGGTGTCTCTCTCTAAAGTTTATGCAACTATCCATTCTATACTCTGCTTTTATGGCATTTTATATACAGTCTTATATGTAAAAGTAATGATATAACTATAAAATTGGCCAGAGGCTTTAATAATGAATATGAATATTTTTTGTGATAAGATCATTTCCAAAATAGATACAGGATCATTTCTTTCAATATATAGATTAAAATACCTGAAACAAATTAAAAAATAGTCAATAATATTTGGCATTTTATCATTTTAGAGAGTTATAACAATAATTTAAAAATCGACATTTCAGTGTGTCATGGAAATCTAAGAAACCTGTGTGCATATATGTGTGTGTGTGTGTTCCATAAAATTTGACTAGTGAAGGTTTTTTATAATTTAAAAATATATAAAGTATACAAGAAAGAATTCAGTTGTATTAAATATTCTGATAGTATAGAACAAATGTATTCTGAGTATAGAAACTCTTAGGTCTTCTAAAAGCAGAGCCTGAATGTCTGACAGGAATAATAGAGAAAGGTCATTTCTCTCTCAGGCTAGCCTTTCTATCCCCAAATTACACCAAAGTCATGAATTCAATAATGTGAAGGCTCTTCCTACTCATTATTCTATGCCCTACTTTTTCTTTACTAAAGTAGCCTTCTTTAGTTATATTACCTGAAACCCCTACATGTAATTTAGGACATGATTTTATTCATAAGATATATTGTATTTTGTAATGAATCAATTTTATAATAGGCCTGTTAATCATACCTCCAGAAACAAATTGCAACCTCTGTGATGAGAACTATATGTTTTATTGTTGACAATTTCTTACAATACCTGACCTAACATTTTATAGGATTCATAATTGGCTAATACAAATAATGAAATTATTTAAGGTTTAATAATTATAAAAACAAGAAAAACATTAAAATTTCATTTAATGTTTAAATACATATCAAGCTTGAAATTTAATGTCCAAATTGTAATCTCAAGGACCTAAAGAAGACCCTCCAGATAGTTCTTTCAGCTATAATAAAATTTTAAGATCTATTTAGGACATATTTTAGAAAATTTTAACAATGATGTCAAAATGCACCAAAGTACTAAATAAATTCTATACATTTATGTATATCATGGAGGTAGATTACTTAAAGTTTAAAAAGTATTCTGCTTTCTGGACCACCCTGGTGGCTCAGGAGTTAAAGTTTCAGTGCTATCAAACTATCACCCAGCCACTGTGGCATGACTTAGATCCCCAGCCTGGGAGCTGACCCACATGGCACAGCAGACCTCTCTTGTCTAGCCCGCTGCTCCCCTCAGTAGTGCATCTCAGCAGATGCTAGTGAATCCCAGCAGATCCTGTCTGTTCCGCTCCCCTGTCTGTTTTAGTGAATCCTCTCTCTCTCTCTCTCTTGCTCATACACAAACATACACACAAACAAACCCAAGATTCTGCCCTATACCCCAGCTCTTGTATGCATAAATAAAAATAAATCTGTAAGAGTATGTAGAAATTTACATGTAAAATGCATTTTATAAAAATGAGCAATGAAAGGAAAAAGACCACAATTAAAAGCCCTTTATGAATCTTTCTGAAACTCATAATACATGATTTACTATTTACATAATTATTTATATGCATGAAGGTTAGTCCTTAAAGAATAAGGGCAGAGAGTCAGGAGGTTTAAGAAGAGTGAGGTTAATCGAGTTGGGAAAAGAAGTAGAGCAACCACCCTTTCAAAGTACTAGAGAGAGATGACCAAAAAAAAAAAAAACAAAACAAAAAGCAAAACACTAATAAGATAAAATAAATAATTATAACAGTTGAGACAAAAGGAATTTTTAGCAATAGGCTACTGAGTTATAAACTGTGAAATAGCCCATTGCCTATACAAACCTTCAAAAAATTACGAAGATTAGCCTTGCATGTATACTAAGCAAAAGAGGATGTCAGGTGATATAGAAATGAAGAGAAATAAGACCAATTCCCTGTCTTTACTCACACACAAAAATAGAGAGGGAAAGAGTAGAAGAAATGAGAGAAAGATCAACCATTCAGAACACATAACTGAAGTCAGAAGTGACTTAGAGAACTTAAGTCACTTGAAATCATAGATACTTTGGTAAGGATATTACATGAATCCAGGGGTAGAAAAAAATCTCTTTTAAATCTCAAAGAATTAGTTGACAGCTAATATCTTGGTGACAACAAATATTTATGAGAACCTATGAATAGGAGATTTTGTTGTTGTTGAGGTAACACTGTGTTTGAGTCAGAGATAGAGGATCACTACTCTAGGGTCTGCCATGAACTTCTGATCTAGAAAGAAATGCAACAGGTTTGGAGCAGCCATCATTTTGGTAATAAAAGTAAAAATTACAGAAATTGAGGAGTCTTTATTCTAGGATAGTCTTTCTCGGATATACTTTATAAAAATCATGTTTGATTCAACAATCACAAATTTATATCATTAGAAAGAAAATAAAAAAGAATAAAAATTAGAGTTGTTTGGGGATAAAAATGACTCATTTTACAAATACTTATTTTCTAAATAGACATTTTCTCTGGTTTCACAAATTGAAACTTGAATATCTGATGTTATATACAAGAAAATAAAGGTTATTTCAAGAAAGGTTATTCTGTTATCAATAAAGTGCATGTTTTGTTTAGATATTCAGAGACTGGTTACTTATTTTTCTTATGGAATATGCAATCATCTATCACAGCATAGTGACACCACAAATGTTGACAAAAGGCCCTTAAGCGTTTTATATATTTTGCTGCATTTAATCCTCAAAATGACCTCATATGGACATATTATAACCCTGCAAAAATTTAATAATTTAGAATGACTTTAAGACCTATACTCGTTTGTATTCTAAACCATTATATTATGTTTTATACAATGTCTAACATAACTACATATTTAGGCATTAAATTAAATTGCTGGTTTTTTTCTATATCTATTATTGTTGCTGATTATAAGAATACCACAGATGATTTAGAAGGATTTGCCAAATAGCTTGAGAGTATGTCCAGACAAATTACACTTTGGCCATTTATTCTAGTACTGATAGCTATTGTCTAATCATGCTGTTATATAACAAACTGACATAATGACACAAATGAGGAAAACAATTCAGTCTTGATGCTAGTCTTAGTTATATTTTATATACATATCCAATAGTATCTATGAGGTGTTATCAAGGAATCTGATATGCAAATTCATTTTAAATAAAATATTTACAAGGAAGTAGCCATAGATGCAAAAATACATATTTAAGTAATTATAAACCAAGAAAACATTTTCTAAGATGATTTAATTTATTGCCTCATATATTATATGGTCCATATTGATTCAATGCTAAGCTGCTAATTTATTACTATATTTTATAAAATCAAATCGAATGCATTAGTTTTATGGGTCATAAAACTATGCTGCTTGTAGACTACATCTACTTACTTATTCTTTGATATAATACTGGCTATGTGCTAAAGGTATGGCAACTTTTCGATGAATGTACAATTTTCTAATTTTTGATTTCTAATCACTTGGAGTAAGGCACGGGAAAGACACAATCTTACACTTAAGTGGACTTACCAACTAGAATAAATTAACCATCAATAAAAATCTATCAGGAATTGTTCTGAAATTGAATCTATGCAAAGGAAACTGCTTCATTCTCTTGGAAGATGAGGTTGTACTTGTTCTGGTCAAATATTGCACATGTGTTGTTTCACCTTTGTTCTTCAAGAACAGGGTTCTGCTTAACTACTTTAGGTTCTGAAAAACTTTATTACAATCTCCTAAGTTTTCCCTCACTTATTGTGATTATTTTAAAACTTACATACTGAAATATGAATTATGTTTTAACTTATTAAAACATACTTGTAATATTATTAAACATAAAATAAATATATAATTAAAAATAAATACTATTTTCAACTCTTTCATATACTAATGATCTATATAGCATTTTATTTGGGAAAAATGGGTTCTGCTGATGAAGAAACTCTCCAAACAAGAAATACAAATTTTCCATATTTTGGAAAAGCAATAATGTCCTCATTTTGAAGACTATAAAATAATGATACTTTTAAAAATAGTGAAATGACTTGAGACATTGTAAAAAATGCGAACATACCTGTTTCTTGTCACCAATTTTTAAGTTTGTATGCTAAGACTCTGAGGCATTTTATGCTATTACTATGAAAATCACAACACTTGGTGGAATCTAATTTGACTAAGATACATTATTTCTGTTGCGAGTTTTTCATTTATTTTTATGTTGAAAATTAGTCTGGCAGCACATTATGATGCTAATTTTTCCTAACATTTTTATATAAAAATACATGTTTAGTTCGATATTTATTAATGATTTTCCATGCAGACATGATATTATTTCTAAATGGTGGTCTTTAATGATTTTATGAATATCTGAATGTAATAAAATTATGATTAAACAAGTAAATTGCTTTTCATATCAAATGAAATAAACTACAATAGACAGGGTTTGTGTTGATTTAGGGGACCCTTGGTTTTTTGTGTTCTTGTGCACAGCCAGGGACTGAATTAATGTGCTGTGTACAATCACGCTGACCACTGAAAGACAAATGTTGAGTGCACTGGGAGGCCCCAACCTCTTCAGGACTAAAAGAATTTTCTGACTGCTACATTTCAAAAACAGATAGCTGAAAGAGAGCAACATCATTTAAAGATGCTTCTGATATCAGTGAAAGTCCATTTCCCCTCTTCCATCTCTTTTTTCAAGAGCAGGAGATGGACTCTCTTTCTCAGAAGTTTGAAGAAAAAAAAAGAAAAAAAAGAACAAATGTAACTTTGCCTTAGGAAGTCTAAATTACTTACATGTAACCTCAGAGTCGCTCAGAGTTTCACAATAAAGCCTAGACAGGGCCTGCGGAACGCTGATGTGGTGGTGCATGAGAGAGGCCTCTTCAGGGCTTATTCACCTCTGCATCTGTTGATATTACATGGCCTTGAAGTCTCTAGAGTCTCCGCGCACCTTTATTTCTATTTGGTGTATTTGGATCTCTGCCTGTTTACTACAGCGCTCATGTCGCATGAAAAGAAGCCGGCTGGGATGTTTTATCTCTTGTCTGAGCTAGCTTCAATTAAATTAATGGACCCATTCAGCTCACTCTTTCCCCTTTCAGATGCACCCCTGATGAATACATTAAAAAGATCTTAAGTCTCAAGATGGTACATCATGGTATTAGCCAGGGCACTCATTTTCCTCTGTCGTCTTTTTCTGTAAATCAAATAATTAATGAGATCTTCACCTCAATAAAGCACTTCATCAATATTTTGTGGCAAAGGAAAAAATGCCCTCTTTGCTTGTAGTAGAGCTTTTATCTCCATCTGTGTAGGATTTTGTGGGCAAATGTAGTAATATTGAAATGACAAAATATTGACTGAATCTTGCAATTTGTTCTTCAGAGCTGAGAAGGATTAGTTAAAGGTTTCATATACACTGTTCAGCAAAGAAGCAAGTGATAAGCTTGTCAATAAGCTGTGGATGTTTTTTATTCATTATTTAAGTTGTAAACACCAAGACGGACAAGTCAGTTTTGTCACAGTTTGGTGTCATGGGAGGGGGTTATAGGGTTCAATATGAACAGCAAACATTATTTCAGGTTAAAAAGGGGAAAGTTGTCTATGGAGGTTATATTTTATTTATTATGCTTCTTACATGTTAGATATTTTGCTTTTAACAACAATGGAATTAACTGTGTTTTACCTTAGAATTTAATCCCAAAATGACATCACTTATATATGTGAAAGTCCCTTTCATAGACTATAAATACAACATATAACTAGGGGAAGGATAAAACTGTATTTTTTGTTCAATTATCTCCAAATAAACTGGCAGCCATATCTCATTTCTCTGAAGAGGGCAACACCAGCAAAGTTATAGACATTTCTCCTTATTGTTGATTTATGTGGATGAAGTCTCAAAACAAGGGAAAGTTTTACTTTCCTGAAGTGTTGCATTTGTTTTTGGATGAATATCAATAAGCCATATTTGATCTTTCCTTGAAAAATAGTATCAGTCAACATGAATCATAATCTAAATATGCATTAAATATGTAGGGAAGGAGAGAGAGAAGAATGAAACTGAGAGAGAGAAGAGATGGGGTAAAGATAGGAGCAGATCTATGAACAGATAGAATGAGGATTTAAATCTGATTCATACTGTTCGACATTAAAATAACAAAGTCCACCCAAGTCATTATCACCCAGAACACACTTGGCAAATCTATATTCATAAATTATTGTTTCTACAACCAATTTTAATGAAATAGGAATCTTAAAATGCTTATCTGAACATCTGAAAACGATGAGATGTGTCTTCAAGAATAAAACTGGGGGGCCTCCCTGGTGGCGCAGTGGGTTAAGCAACGCACTATGAAGCAAACCGCGGTCACTGCAGCACGAGTTCGATCCCTGCTGCCGGCCAGAAAGGGGACCCACATGGTGCAGCAGACCTCTCCTGCTGTGCCCGCTGCTCCCCTCAGCAGTGTACTTCCGTTGATCTGCCTATTCTGCTCCCTGCTCTGTC
>JAGFMF010011683.1:754370-824856 GCA_019455555.1 Galemys pyrenaicus
GGTGAATCCTCTCACCCCCCCCCCCCCACACACACCTCTGGCCTGTACCCCAGTGCTTGTATGCATAAATAAATAAATCTTTAAAAAAAAAAAAAGAATAAAACTGGGAAATAAGTAATTCTAGCTGTCCTTGAGGTCAAGGAAAATTTCTTTTCATAACCACTAATAATTGAATAATGTGTGTGTTTGTGTGTCTGTGTGTGTGTATTTGACTATTTATATCAAAGACTTCAAAATTAAGATAATATTCACATATCTACTACCAGGCAGGTAGGCAAGGTCAATATTTTAGTTGTTCCATATTGTACACAATCTTTATCAATAAAATGGAAATCAAAATATGTCTTTCAATTTTTTGGAGCTTCTTCAAGCAAATTAATACTGTGTATTTAACCCCACACTTACCCCTCATCACATTCACTCCAAACTAGTGTGATAAAAGTGTGAAAGGGAAAAGTTAAAATGGAAAGCTCACCACAGATATTAGAAAAAGTTGAAACCCCATGACAGAAACTTAAGAATATTTTCAAGAGAGGTAACTATTGACTAGCAAGTTGATCAGACTTATAAATTCAATTAATAACTAACTCCCCAAATAAAACTGTAAATTAAGATGGAACTAAAATAATTTGATTTATAAATGCTAAAGGGAAAAGTGGAAAAACAAAAATAAAGAAAGCAAATGGTTATAAAAATTGACAATTACCTTATAATTAAGACCAAAGTGTTAAATATAAAAACAGACAAAAAGTTAAAGTAAGTACTTGAGGGTGTTATAGTAGTTAGGACTTTTTATGTGTGAATTAACAAAATATGTAACTATCTAAGAGTACTATAAATTGAATGAAACTAAAAAAGTTCAAAGAGTTTGAAATCTTAGAACAACATACTTTGTCTTAACTTAATTTCAAAATAAAGTGTGTGTATAGATTATTCAGAGATATAACTAAAATTTGTATTTAACCACAATGTAAAATGCATATTGAATCTAAAAATAACAGCCTCATAGATAAGTATGTAAAACACTGATAATATGCAATTAGATAATCTAAAAGAAAAAAATCAATAAATTTTAAGAGTAAATACGATGAATTAATACCATTATAACACTATATATTAGAATTTGAACCAGAGTCACTACCAAAAGACTTAAAAATACTCAGAAATTTATTAAGTTTTTAATATATTATCCTCTAAAACAAAACGGTAACAAAACTAAGGGCAAAGTAAAGGCATTATTTAGGGATTACTACATTTCAACCAAAAACAGCTCAGATCCTGAAACTTTAATTAATTAAGGATTTCATATAGGGGCCTCCCTGGTGGTGCAGAGGTAAATGTCTCAGTACTATCAAGCTATTGCCAGCCACTGCCACATGACTTCTATCCCTGACCAGGAAGCTAACCCACATGGTTCAGCAGACCTTTCCTACCTTGCCTGCTGCTCCCCTTAGCAGTGTATTTCAGTAGATCTGCCCGTTCTGCTCCCTATTCTGTCTCTGGTGAACTCTCTCACCCCCCCCCACACACACACCTATGGCCTACATCTCAGTTCTCATATACATAAATAAAATAAATCTTTAACAAAGGAAGGATTTCATATAAATATTTTCTAAATATTGAAGATAAAACCTTTTTTGTAAAATATATGTAAAATGTAGAGACTAACAGTTGGTAAAATACCTCAATCTAACGGAGAAAATTAATTTTATAGGTGAAGTCACTCAAGTAACCTCCCTTAAGCCCTTCGATCCAGTTTCCTCTGCTTAACCACTATATTAAATACTTTTTTATCATTCTGTGACCTTATTGAATATATTAACAGCATAATTGGTATTCCAAATGAGATACATACATACACACACATATATACATATACATATATGTGTGTGTGTGTGTGTATGTGTTTATGGAAACCTGTCACTTTTCACAGGGTTCTGGGTATAGGTGAAGTGAATGCATTTTTATAATTTTTGCTGCACAATAACCCCTCCCAAAGTTTATATATTTATACATTTACTTTTTTTGTTGATTGTTATTTGAGTAGTATCCAGATACTTAATTTAAATAGTGTTGCTATGTATATTTTTGTACAAGTCTCCTGGTATACATAAAAAAAAAAAGTCCTATTAAGGTGTTACCTAAGAATTCCAGTCAAAAAGAAGATAATGTTTAATTTACATTTCTGGGATTTTACAAAAAAGTACTTCCTGACATTAGAGTTGCCCTTTCCAAAGAGAAATGATTGCACTTAAATGCCATTAAGCAAGACTCTTTACTTCATGTTTGTATCCCCCCAACCTGGTGTTCTTTCAATATCATGTGTCAAAATAACATTTTTTTCGATTTATAAAAATAACATACTCAAAGCAAAAACATGAAGTCCATAGAAAAGTACAAGAATTAAAAGCAAAATTATTAATCCATATATACATATGGATTATGTATATATATAAATATGTACAAGATATGTATATTAAATATATATACATAATTAAAACAGATATAAATTTATTCCTGAAACTGTTTTTAATGGAAAATTGTTCTGGCTGTAGAGAACTGTACCATTTTGATAATGCTACTAAAACAAATGACTACAAACAGTGATTAAAACAACACAGCTTTAGGGTCTCACTGGTGGCACAGTGGGTTAAGCTATGCAGTCTGAGGCAAACTGTACCACTGTAGCAGGCGTTCAATCCCTGCCTCCGGTGAGAGAGGGGACCCATATGGTACAGCAGACCTCTCCTGCCTCCCCTGCTGCTCCCCTCAGTGGTGTATTTCAATTTGCCTTTTCTGTTCCCTGCTCTGTCTCTAGTGAGTCCTCTCACCTCCTGCGACTCTGGCCTTTACTCTAGCTCTTGTATGCATAAATAAATAAATCTTGAAAAACAAAAAACAACAACAATAAAAAAAAACCCGCAGCTTTAAGATTTTACCATTCTGGAAGCCAGAAGTCTGACATGGTTAGCAGGGCTGCCTTCCTTCTGGAGAATCTGGGAGACTGTTTCATGGCCCTTTCCAGCCTGCTGAAGGCTGCCTGCATAACTTGACTCATGGCCCCTATTTTCATCTTCAAAGCAAGCAGTGTGGCATCTTTCAATCTCTATTTTTCTCTCTGACCCTCCTGCCTCCTTCTGAGAACTCAAGTGGTTACATTGTTCCTACCTGGATAATCTTCCCCATCTCAAGCTCCTTAAATTAATCACATCTGAAAATCCCTTTTGCTTTGTAAAGTAACATATTCAGAAGACATGGACATCTTTGGGAGACCATAATTCAGTCTACTACAAGTACCTCCTGAGCAATCCTGTGTCTGATTAGGCTGAAAAGGGGACAATCAATAGTCATCAAAAAGCTCAAAGTCTAATCTTGTCTTTAAAGGAGTCAGTTCACTTATAGTTAACAAAGTGGACTTCCTCACAAGCATTAAGAACACTGGGATATCAGTGGGTTTCTATATAGTGTCTCCAAGTCTTTGGAAGGAGGCTCTGATGATGATGTTTAATGTACTCTGCCTTGTCCACTACCATATCAGATTTGCTCCATTATTAGTTTTCTTTTAAAAGAAAACCTTAACAATGATTAAAATGTAATTATTTTTACCCAGGTTAACAAAACCTTTGACTGACACTCCATATTAATTTTCCAATGGCAGCTGCAGTGTGTTTATAACTATACTTGTAACCAAATATATTTTACAGTTAGGAAATCCATTGTTTAAAAGTTGGCTTTAACTCTTTACAAAGCTTGAAGGCAAAACATTTCCTTAGTTTTAGTGAAGCCATTCTTGCTTTAAATAAAACTTGTCCTCATACTTGGTCAGATTTACAAAGCACATATTATCAGTTTTTGCCACTTTAGTCAGCTTAGAGTCAATGTATATTATATTTGATGCTATGGGAGGATAAATTATTCACTTTTAAAGCAAAAGAGAAATATTGTCTCTATTATGATGTCAAACAGCAGCTTATCTAATGCATTAATAAACAAAGCCAAATGGCCTTCTCTTACATATTTACCCTAACCAGAATCAATTACTCAGCTGAATGAATTATTAGTGTTTGGGCTTAGTTAAGAAGACATTTAATTATGAGACACATAATTATCACAATGCTTGCTTAAATGGGATAATGAAATATATTTTGCATAAATATTAGTGGAAATATGGACAGTGTAGCAGAAAAGGAAAAATTGTGCTAGTAAAATATTCTGTAATTAATTAATCAAAAAAGATTTTGAATATTTAAAATATTCAGAAGATGATTTTTAAAAAACAAATATGGGTAAAGTATGAACAAGGAGGAATTGCCAGGATGGGAACCACTGGTACCCTGAATCTTACTTTCAAAGCTATTGTTACAAAGGTTTACTATTCACTATTCTTGGCTCCTAGCCTCTAAATATGTTTAAGTGTTTTGGAAATTATTCAACAGAAAATCATAAATACAGTCAGAACTCTAAAAGTTGCAAAGAAAAAGGTGGATTTATGGTCCTGAGTTCTTTTTTTGTTTTGTTTTTATTTTTAATTCACACATATCCCCATCAGGACACCAAAAGAGACCCACAACCCATCTGTGCAACAGGTGAAGACTCTAACAAACAAGCAAGCTAAAACCCTGCTCTTTGACCAAAGAACCAGGTAAGAAAGTCTAGCATAGATCTACCTGGGGACATACCCTGGGCAAAGTGCCTCAAATTAGCAAAGTCAGGGAATAGACTTGTCCCCAGCCTCAAATCTGGACCAGAGACAGACCTGGGCTTCTGAAGTAGCAGTAGAAACAGAATAGGGACCCACCTTCTGTCCCACATCCATGATATCACTGTGGGCCCCACCCAGCAGCAGAATCTGCAAACAAATACATCCCCTCTCCACTTCTGGAGCTTCTAATCTGTGGGAACCAATACAACATAACCTTGGTGTCTTTCAGTCCTCCATTTTTGATTTAATGACACTAAGTTCTTGGGATATACAGTGTAGTAAACTAGCATTACCTCAATGAAATATAGTACATTTTCAAAATAAAGCTAGGTATAATTTTTATAGCACCTAGTTCTGATAAAGAGAAGTTCAGTCTTCTGAAACAGAAGAGGAAGTCAAACATTTGCATAGAAAAATCACTTAGCATACAAAACAATGAAGTTTTTTTATGTAAATAATAATCTTTATTTTCAATGCTAGTAAGAATCAGAATACACTGTTAAATTAAGTAAATGCCATCTTAGGAAAAGCTAAGATGTCTGAGAGAATAGCTAACTTAAAAGTCTTACTAAACCCCCAGAAAAAGAGGAGAAAGAGAAAGAAGTTTGGATCTCCCATTATTAAAATATAAATAACTACTCTATATCAATATATTAAAAAAAAGTAATAAAGGGAAAGATTCCTTTGGTACATGCACATAAATTTCATTCAGCATTAAGGCAATTCATTAACCCCAAATATGCATATACATGTATGTTTTAAATTGGCACTGTAGCCATTACTTCAAACAAATAGAAATAACCTACTTAAGTAAATTATATTATTTCTCTTAATCGAAACCAAGAACTTGATTTAATACAGAAAGCATAAAATACTGGATTCATAAATATTAGGATAGAAAGAAAAGACATTCTTTTCTTTGCAAAGCTACAATGAATGTGTGCAGCTGTACAGTACACAAAGTATTTTCTGTGTGGTGTGGGTATGCAGCTACCAAGAAGAGGAAACATTTATTTTCACAACAACACAAAATAGGCTAGTGATAGAGCTGGGGATAATTATAGCAAATGGTCACTCAGGATCAAATCAACATACATATATATATCAAAAAGATACATATATCAAAAAGAAAATAAATTTCCAAAAAGTTTTTTAAGTAATAGCAATTAAAAGGCTGAGTCATGTAGAAAAATATTTGAGGTACCCATATGGCCCTTGTTTATAACTCTTGACAAAGTTCTGAGTACCAACTTGGAAATTTTTCAATATTAACTTTCTCTTCCTATTAACCATTATACTTATTAAACATACTTTATTCTGACAAAATGTTGATTGCTATATCTGGATTTGAATGGATTCTCCTTAACCATTTTTCTGGCCTAATTTTCTGTGGAAAAAGTTTCCTTGGTTGTTTGAATAAAATCATCAGCATGAGCTTTAGCTGCACTGAAGAGATATTGAAAATACAAAGATTCAAGTGAAGAGTAAATTGGTTACTTGGAGAAAAATTATGGAGCTCTCCCTGATTAAAATAAAAATCAGAAAAATAGGAATAGCAAATCAAATTTGTGAAAAAGCAGGGAAGTGTATACATGATGGAATATTCACTTAGAAAAAATCTGGGATATTAGAAGATTATTTTTAACCAGGTACCCTGATGAGTTTATGGATATACATAGGTAGGAAAGGTCCTGGCTGTTATTCTTTATACTATTCTGTGCATCCCTTTAGAATACTTGTATATACTTTTTTAAAAGCTAAAAAAAAATTCTAATAATATTTGTGCTGAGGTGTAAAATCACAAAATTGCACATACATTATGAGAACAATTTTATGAGCTGTGACAAATGTATTCACCCATGTAACTACTGGCCAAATCAAGATATAGAAAATTTTCTTTCACATGAGATATCCTCATCTGTGTGATTCCTGAGAACTCCTACAGAATTTACAGTTCTGATGCCTATAATTATAATTTAGTTCTGCTTATCACAAAATTTTATGTGATGGGAATTTATACAGTAGCTAATATTTTGTGTTATGTCCAAAACTGGACATATTTTTTTCTTATCCAATATGTTGCAATATCAGTAATTCATACTTACATATAGACATTGAATTAAATGAATATACTGTTTCAAATTTGGAGTTAGAGTAAAATAGCGATGAATATTGTCATACAAATTTTAAAATTTTAAGTTTTAATGGATGTATAATGATAATACAATGTCTCCCTGACTATAAATGACTATAAGACAAGTCTTTTCTGAGTTTATTAGTCATTATTATGTGAAGTATTACTAAAATTGTTACTATGTTTAAGTTTTACCTAATTTTATGTTAAATTTTAACTGCTTATTATAATAATAAGGGCTATTTATCAGTTTGGGGCATACACCTTTGTCAAATATGTCAATCACATGCCTTGAGTATATTTTCTCCATCCTCTGGCTTGACTTTTTACATTTAATGAGCAGAAATTTTAATTTGGGTAATCTATCAAGTACTTTCTTTAATGTTTTACTGATTTTTATGCCCTGTATATTTTTTTATATAAGATGTAGTAGTCTTTTTCTATATAAAACATTTTTTAATCTTTTAGATAAGTTAATAACTTATATGAAAATATTTTTTTAATATGGAATAAGGTAGGGGTCCAGATATACTTTTTCTCCAGATGTTAGAATTTTTTTTTCAATTGCTTTTTATGAAAATGTTTCCATTTCCTAATTAAATTTCCTTTTTGAAAATCAATTAATTATATGTATTTAGATCTATTTCTGGATTTTCTGTTCCACTGATCTATTTTTCTATCTTTATGTCAATAGCATCACAATTTGATTACTATACAGTAAATCCTAAAATCAGATTATGTTGATTTTCTAAACTTGTTCCTTTTAATAATATGCTTTGCCTATTAAAAGTCCTTTGAGCCTTTATAAAAACCTACACAAGTTAGAAACACAGTCTGTGAAGGTTGACACTGGTCAAAACCTATTGAGATTTGACTCTACTCTGAATGTATGTATGTAAATTCTGGGGAAGTTAATAGTTTAATAATACTGAGTCTCTCAAAATATTAGCTTTATATCACTCTCCACTTAATTTAAGAGTTATTCTAATTCCTTGGCAGTTAAATTTCTCAATACAGAGGTCCTTCATATAAACTATAAATGAATTCTTAAGTATTTTGTTTTTGATGCTATATAAACATTATTTTAAATACATCCCCAATTACATTCTGCTAATATAAGGAATGTGGTTGCTGCATCCATATTGAACATGATCCTCTGACCTTCCTAAATAATTTTATCAATTTTAGTAGTTCTCATGATTGTTTTTTTAGAATTTTTAGGAATTTATTTGGTTAATGAAGAGCTTATCACCATTCCTATTTTTAGGCCTGTTCTTTCACTTTTCCTGTAGATATGAGTAGATCTTCCAGATTAATGTCAATACAAATAGTAATATGATTATCCTTGCCTCAGATAATCCATTCTGATTTTAAATGGTTAGCTGTAGGTTTTCCACAGGTATCCTTCAGTAGATTAAGTACCCCTCTATTCCTAATTTACTGGAAATTTTTATTACTGTTATATAAATGGTGTTGAATATTGGCAAATGATCTTTTGGTGCATCTTTTCAGGTACCATGTTTTCTTTTTCAGGTCAAATACTAATTTTATTTTTATTGACCACTTTTCATAAAATAAACCCAATTTGCATTTCTGGAATAAAATCCACATGCTAGTAGTTATTATCCTTCATTTATGTTGCCAGATTTGTTTTGAAAAATTGTTTTAGGTAATTTTTGTATCTATGTTCATGAAAGATGTTATCTATGTATTTTCTTCTCAATTTCCTATGAGGTTTTTGTATGAAGGATTTACTGTTCTCATAAAACAGAAAATATTCTGTCACCTTTTATTTTCTAGGACAGTTTTTGTAGGTTTGACATTATTTCTTTCATAAATATTTGATAAAATTACCAACAAAATGCTCTGAGTCTGAAGATAGAGTTTGGAAGCTATTTTGTTACAAATTCAATTTTATTCATAAAGAGAATTTAGATTTTGTGTTTAAACTAGTATATGGCATGATAATTTTTGTCTTTTAAGAAATTTGTCTGTTTCACCTTTCCCCCAATCTCCTGTTTGCTAAACAGATCCTGTTATTTTTGAAGAGAAATACTTGTCCATTTCCAAATATTGAATGTTTTCACTTATGTGTTAGATATAAAGGAACAAAACAAAGGGTCAGACAGTACCAAACTAATAACGATCAAGACAACTGCCTGCAAAACTGAGGGCAACCAGAATGGGATGGTGGTGGGATGAGAGCCCAGGAAGGAGGGGTCCCAGTGGAGTAGAATGAACCATTCTTGAGGCTTTGGTGGTGGGCATCTTGTGAAAACATACATTTATAGATGTTTGAACCTATAGCTCCTAAAGCAAACACAGTGCTATAAACCAACATTATCACAATAAACATTATTTTGAAAAATATAAAATAAAATATCTTTCAAGTTCATGTATTGTCATATTTTGGCATAATCCTGTTTATTATATTTCCTTATAATCCATTTCAGATTACTAAAATTATTAGTGTTATCTCTTCTACTTCTGATATTAGTGTAGCATATTTTCTGTTTTTTTGTAGTCTATTAGTTGTTTATCTGTTGAGAAAAAAAAGGTATATCATATTGGTTTTCTCTATTGTTTTTTGTTCCATATTTTATTAATTTATATTCTTCATTGCTCTCTTCAAACACTTTTTTAAAATTTGAGTTTATTTCAATTGAAGAAAAATTTTGCAGCATCTCACATTTTAAAATGTTGAATTTTTCATTATTGTTCATTTTCACATAATCACCTTCATGACTTCTATCCTTTCACATAAGTTATCTAGAAATATATAGTTTATTTTTCAAACATTTTGTTTAAATTTCAATTTAATTATCTGGTATATATTTATATGCACATATGTATACATGCTTCTTCTATATCATACAGGTATACATTGTACTTTGCCTTACAGCCCTTTGCAAATATTATGATTTTTGTAAACGAAGAATTGCGGGATTTGTATTGGGATAAAGCAGGTATATTCACACCATATATTTGAATAGCACGTGTTTACCTTGTGTCCTTTCTGACATTTAATTAAAATATATAAACTCCATTTTTAGATAAAATGACATTGTACTACAGTATAATGTAAACATACATTACTGTTGGGAAAACAAAAAGTTTGTGTGATTTGTTTCATTGATACACTTGCTTTACTGTAGTGATCTGGAATCAAATTCAGAAAGTATAAATCCATCTGTGAATCTCTCTCCATCTCTTTCTCTCTCACTCACTCTCAATCATCTACCTATCTACTTACTCCTTACCTACCTACCTACCAACCTACCTACCTACCTGCCTACCTACCTACCTATCTATTCACACACTATTGTACCACAGTATTTGGTAAATGAATGTCTCCTGTTATTGGATGTTAATTTTTCTCATTATATCAAATTGTTTGAGAATATTATTTAAATTTTCTGTTTACTTATTATTTGTTGTTCCATCAGTTACTGAAATAAGAGATAACTTATTAGCTATATTCACTATACTTTTAATACTCATACTGCTTAAAGAATTTTTGAAACACTGTCTTTGTATACATCCTCATAAAGGATTACTTTATTCTTTCCTATAAGCTCATCCTATTTACCATTATGAAATGATTTTTTTAAGACTCTGGTAAAATTTACTTTGTTTGATGTATCTACAATGTTTGTAACTTAATACTTTCAATTTACTTTTATAATTTCTGTTTTTTTACTGGAATATTTTTTAGTCATATATATGTATTTAAATATAACAATTATTTTAAGTTCTATTCTGCTAATTCCAACATTTTTTCTCTAGATCTAATTTTTATTTTCTGTTTAAATCTTGTTTAAAATATTTTATTTTGCAAAAAAGAAATTATGAACATGAGAACACCTTGATGAGGTCTCTCTATGGTCCTCAGAAAAAAACTCATATAAGGGAAAATGTAAAACTTCATTAATTTTTAGACTAAGTGCACCTCTTATGAATGTATCTGTCCAGGTTTGGGCATGAAACACAAACTCTCAGCTGACCAATCAGAGTGAATTCTGGCTATTCTTCATGAGTTGTTTTCATAACAATGTTTAAAAAAAATGCCTCTTGGAATCACAGGGAAACTGGCCAGAGTAAAGATAATCCTGGCAGAGTGATTATGAAAGGCCTTAAATTCTTGAAGTACAGTTTTGTTTTGTTTTGCTACTAAATAAAATAAGCATACCTGACTTCAAGGTAAAGGAGAGGAATAAATTGAAAAAGGAATAAGAGAAAATATTAAAAATGCAGAGATATAAAAATGTCAGCAACTTCAAATTATATGTTGTCTTATTTGCTTCTCCAATTACGTATTATATAGGAATAATTTTTCCTGAACTTCTTTAAGGGGTAGGTCAGTCACTTGCTCATCTTGGAGGTTTTTGATAGTTTACCTCAGTGGTAGCACATGATAGACATTCTGGAAGCCATTTTTTTCTCCTTTCTTGATTATAGCAGCTAGATGGCAGTTTTTCAAATCCATAAGCCATTTTGAACATTTTTTTATGTACTTAATGTGAACTTACATGTATTTTAGATTTGCATGCTTATTTTTTAGCCTAAATATGTGGATTTCTTAAATGAATTAAAATATTTGAACACAGAATAACAAAATGCGTGAAGTAAGCACTATAGAGGGTTGGTGGTTGTAAATATAACAACTATGATTTTGTCATAATTAGTTATCCTTTACCATGTGGAGACCATATGTATCACTCAGTACCTAGCCAAATGCATGACTATAAACATATTATTACAAATTGAGCACTTATAATCCAAAAAGAATAAGGAAATATAAGCTAATATTTAAATGTATTCATAACTATCATTCAGAAGTTTAATTGAATTAGTAGACTCCTATAGGAAATGAATACAGTGGACTTAGGCAAGTGAGGCAGAGAAAAGGTTAAGAAATCACCTCAGTTGGAAAATCACATAACATTAACTTCATGCATAATCACATGTGAGCAATGAATAGTATTACAACCAATTTCAATTTATGGAATCAAAATCATGACTGGAGGTCATCTGTCTAATCCTTGAGAATAGCAGCTTTAAAAAGAGAGATGTCTGGGTAATAAAATGCCCATTATCTGCTTCTACCCATAGGTAACCTGCTTTTACCCTTCGACCTACAAGTCTGCCATGCTGAAATATCTGTGAGAGGAAACGCTTCTGAAAATGACATATTAGTCCAGTGAATCAGCACATCCAACAGTGAGATGTCATTTCTGTATGTCCTGCATTAAGAGGCAATGTTCCCAGAAATGGTAATCAGCAGAGTGAAGGACAGAAAGTTTCCTCATTCAATAATTTTGGGACAAGAGATAGAAAAAAGAATGAGCGGAAAGAACCATGCTTTAAATACTCTAAATATTAAAAAAAAATTACGAACTTCTTTGAAGTTTATCAAATTTTAAATGTATTATATGACCCCTATATCCATTTTCTGGAACGTAAGAATTGTATTTTAGTTTTCCCTCCAAACTATTACAGTTATATAAGAAGGTTCTGAATAGTTACTCTTAGACTTATATATACAGCTTTCATAAATGCTCTGATGACTAATTTATTTTAAAATATTTATTAAGTCCTGAGACTTGCACTGTGTGGGACACACCGAGAAATAAGGCATGATATCTTATATTTGAAAGTAGCAAACAGTTGAATAAAAAGAAAACTCACTTTGTAACAGGGATGCAAATGATTTGCTCTTCAATAATTCAAGCATCATAAATACCATAAACTTTTATTTCTTAGTACAGTGCAGACTGAATGAATGATTTAATTCCCCAACTTATAATTCTGTTCTTGAATTTTCACTATACTGACATAGTATCATGTAAAGAGAAAATTTCCTAGAGGAAAAAAAAAATCTATTACCCTCCCTGAAAATGATGCATATTAAAAATTTGGAATATCTTCAGACAAGAGTGTTAATGTTTCCATTTGTTTTATAATCTGATATATTAAGTTTGAAATAATATATGAACTTTATCATGTATAAAATACATGGTATGAAATATCTTAAATTTCTTTTTAATTTTTTAAAATTCATATACTTATTCAACTTGACTTGGATAAAATCTTAACCATATGGTTTTTAAATTTTACTTAGCAAAGAATTGTTTATTCAGCAAATAATGTGTGAAGCACCAACCAGGTGCTGGAAAAAACATACCACCCATAATTATAATGAGAATTATAATAGGTAAATCTATGGCCATCTTTTTGTGAAGAACTACTTAGAGTGATCACACATCTTGGTTTGCTTCATACAGTCAGTTTATTTCAGTTGTTCTGGAAAATGTATGAATATCATCCCATTTCATTGTTAAAAGAGCCCTGGTTTGGAAGGGTAACTATATGATCACATTGAAAATTAGAAAAACTGTGTGAATTGGAGTCGGCAGATTTAATATTAAATCCTGACTCTGTCTTTTACTGTTTTGGATCTCATTGTCTTCATCTGGTAAATAAGGATATTAACATCTAAAGTATAAGATTATTGAGAGGATAAAAATGAAAGCATATAAAATGTTTTGCCTTCTGTAACATCATTGGCCTTTCTCCCCTGCCTGATGACTGGCACCCACTGTAGACTGATATTATACATTCATATATATTTGCAAATAGAGTTAGTTATATAACTTATACATCGCAGTGAAAAATAAAACATAGGGTCTCAATTAAAAGAACATGGAAAAGTGACTATTAAAAGTACTAGAAAGAATATAAAACATTTCTTATTACCAGACTCTCAACTTGTCACAGTATCGCTTCCTATTTGATGTTATAAGTACAGAAAATTAAAATAAAAACTTTTAGCATGAATTTCTGTAATTCATCTTGCCATTTCTATCATTCATGAATGCCAGTTTTAATTGTAAAGAAATGAACATTTAATGCATTTTAAAAATCACTAAAATCATACACTTTGCATTTCTTAGCCAATGTTTACATATAGATTTATTTTATTATCAGACATGAAAAATTCACACAAACTAACTCAATTGATTTTATTTCATTTAATCCATAATATTCTATCAATGTGTAAGAAAGAACTGAAAGGAAAAAGGAACTATGGCTTGTCTTATTTTCCTCTTTCCTCCCATGTCACCTTAAATGATGGCTGACACAGCAAAGTAATACAGGTAGAAGGATATAAGAAAGTTCCCTAGTCATTTGGGTATATTGAAGGCCAAAGCTTTCTTTTCTGTATTCAAAGCAAATTCTGGTTCAAACAAATGGAGTGGTCTGCTGTCACTGTCTCACAGTAAGTATTTGGTGTACTCTGAGCCTGGCTGAATTCCCATAATCATGGATCCAGTAGGATTTTGAGCTCCTGGGCACTGCAAATCTCTATGCAAATAAAGCAAGACTACAGCAGACCTCTGTAATATGAATATCTCCTCTGCCCATCCACATGTTCTATTGTCCATTGGATTTCACTTACAAAACAAGCTCAAAGATAATATTTTTATTAAGAATTTCAACATAGTGACAACACTAAACCAAGCACAAGAATTTTCTGGACTTTTGTCCAACCATATATCATAAGTCTATGAACCCAGTCTTATGGAAGAATAGGAGAATTCTTTCTGAAGATGTCCATGAAGTTCCATGGCAATATACCCAAGACTGTTAACAAAAGGGAGAACCTTTAAAGTAACCAAGATCTTCAAGAGGATTCAAAATGTCAGAATGTACTCTATAAAATGAACTCCAAGTCCTCCAATACTCCCAGATTTTCACCTCAACCATCATTGTCTCTTCATAAGTAAAAACTCTTCTACTCCTGTAAGTATCTTACTGCTCTTAAATTTTTTCCAAAATACTGATTTTATTATCTATGTTTATCCTAAATTAGCATGTGTAGAAGTGCCATTTCACATTCATACTTTAAATTCTCACACTTAGACTACGCATGCTTGTAATTAATTTAGTCTTTTAGCCTACAGAATAGGTAAAAACCCCAAAATTTGTTTTCCTGACATCAATTTGAATATTCTATACATATAAGCTGCCCATATTGACACTGTATACCTACTGCAGTTGTGGAATTTTATGCAGATCTTGGATATATATGTTGGAAACAGAGAGAACAATATTTGTACTACCAACCCTTTTTCTCACCAATTGATGCAGGCAAACATGGGAGGATTTGTCTGTATTTTTAAAAATATGATTTCTCAATGCTCTTATTTTCCTTACATTAGCATATTGTAATATAATTAAGTAAAACCTAAATATTGGAATTATAATTTTACTATATTCATACATGTCTTTTTCTGCATGTACTTTTTTCTTGGAGTTACTATTTTTCTTAGAAAAATGAGACCAAATTCACTATTAGTCAAATGAAAAAGAAAATACATTTATTCTTTAATTATTAAAATAGTTTACTACAAGGGATAAAGTGGTATTACAATTAACATCATGAACAAAATGTTATTCCAAGTCAAAATTTCTAAGTATTCCAAAGAATTTTTAGAAAATTTGGAAGTCTGAAAGTTATGAAGGTCAAAATATACTTTAAAATAAAAGTTTTGGGCAAATATTAGAACAATTGAGTTATTAAAATATAACAAGGCAGGAACATAATTTGGGGCACATATTGTTGGGGTGTATGTGTATATGGGATTGTATTATAAATATAAAATAATAAATTTAGTTGTATCTCTGTCTGTTTCAATGCTTCCAGCCACAACTTTATCCTATTTGAAATAAATTGCACCTTAAATTTGAAGGCAATTTTATGTAGTTTGGTGTACAGTACAGATTTCATCTTTGATATTTAGTAAGCCTGAGATCTTTCTAACTTGTGAAGTCTGCATGTCTGCAAACTAGGATGTCTGTGTTTGTGTTTATTACCTTTCTCATGCATGCCTTGAAATGACTAAATTACAGGTATTTTACATGTGTTTTGTGGTACAAGACAGATAGAGTCCACTGGTATAATTTATCTTGAAACACCCTGTTTTACAAAATTACAGAAAAGCACTGCAATTTGCTCAATTTTTTATTTCTAAGACTATGGTAAAATCTTCAAAGCCTAGAAGATGTCTTCCAGATAAGAACTTAGGCATGCAATAAACAATTTTCATCAAAGCTCTGGGTTTGGGGAAATAGAGTACAATTGTGGATTTAAAATTTTGATAATGTTTCTTACTTATTAGCTATTTTGTCTTTTGTATTTTGACCTAATTCAGCCACCAAAGGCATCAACACACACACAAACACACTCGTGCATGTGTGTGCGTGCACACACACAGAGCAGTCCAAATCAGATTATCTACAATCAAGGTAATTGTGGAGAACAAAATTGTTCATCTGTACTGTGCAGCTGCCTTTTGGATTTAGCGTTTGATCCCAAGTGACTGCTGAAGTTACAACTATACAAGTATTCTTCTCTAATCTAATGGAAGATTTTTATTTTAAAAATTACTCTTAAGAAAACTTCTCTTGACCTTTTTCTTCCCAGCAGAATAATATATCAATAGCCAATAACTCAATAGAAATTTGTACATCTTGTGGGATTTAAATCAAAGGCAAGATAATTTAATGCTGTAAATAATCCTTATCAATTATCAGTGAATATTTAAAATATTTTGTGCTTTAGGCTCAGTTTTAACTATTCTGACTTCTTAACAATTAGTTAAGCATCTTGAAGTTTTAGAAACACATGTTATATTTAAGTGTGATCAAATTACACTGACTGTGATGTTTTGATACAGTGTGATCACATTATAGTGACTGATACTTTGATATAGAATTTATTTCCGTGTCATAGAGACACAGAAATACTACAGTTATAAAAGGTGACTCCAACTTTTACATTTGTTACTGTGACTGAATGTATAAAAATTTATACCCATTTATTTTTATGTTGAATCCAAGGAGTTAACATCCTGGATAATCTATCAGATAATGTGTTGATACAGTTCAACAGGTTAAAGTTAAATTCGCATCTCAATCTGTAATTTAAGATTATAGATTTTTGATGTTTCTTGATGTTGCTATTACTAAAGATATTTTCAATCTTTGCTGTTAAGAGTAACTATTAGAGTGTTAGTTTAATTGTAAATATTAAAAAGGGTAAATTATATAGGTTTTCTTCTTTATCAGATATTTACCCCAATTAAAAAAGTAACCTTTTCACATTACTTATGAACCATAGGCCTTCATTAATAATCTTTGACTAGTTGAGGTCTTTTTTATTGAGGTAGTGTGGGCTCACAGCACTATATATAATTCAGAATTATAGGGTCAAACTCCTTCAATTTCTGCCTTGTTTCTACATATAATTGAAGTTTCTGCCCTGTTTTTATATATAAATTACATGTAATAATTTTATACTATTTTTAAATTCATAAAATGGCATACATTTAGAGATTCAGGTAATTCAAAGTCAGTGTTTATTTCATTACGGTAAAACATTCTGCTTCTTGCATTTCTTGCCTTGAATTAACCTCAATTTTGTTTCCTCTTCAGTGCCTGATCTTAGCACTTGTGTTGGCCCACAGTTGTTGAAAGTAGAAAGTTCTCAATTGCCATAAACTCTTCTCCCTCCCTTAGTGGTTCCCATGCTAGCCTTTTACTGGATTCTTGCCCAAATACTGTCTCCATCTTTATAAGGACAGTTAGTTGCTATCACCATGGAAACCTTAAAAGGAGGAGGAGGAAGAGAACAAAAAGGAGAAGGACGGGGAGAAGAAGGAGGAGTACAGTAATGCAACTATTCATATTTCCTTGGTAAATTATTTATTTTATTTTTTAAATTTATTTAATTATATTTGACATCATTTTTGTTCCCCAGGGAGTTCCCACCACCCTTTCATCCATGCACCATCACCTCAGTCCTTGTGCTCTTTCTGCCCTCTTCCCCATCTTTGCCTTCCTCCCTTCCCCCAAACCCCCCATGGTCCCTTTGGTTTATCTTTGACCTTTTGGTCTTGTTGAGTTTTTTCTTTCTTGTTTTTGTTCATTTGTTTGTTTGCTTTTGGTTGTAATTGCCCATTTCATTGAGCTTACTCTTCTTCTTCTTCCTTTTTTTTTTTTGTAGTTGTTGCTCTTTCACATTCCTCCTAATAGTGAAGCCATATGATATTTTTCTCTTGCCTTCTGACTTGTTTCACTTGTATAATTCCTTGTTTCACTTGTATAATTCCTTCAAGCTCCATCCATGTTTCTATAAATGGCCCTAGTTTGTCATTTTTGATTGCTGAATAATATTCCCTTGTGTATATGCACCACATCTTCTTGATCCAGTCATCTACTTTTGGGCATTTGGGTTGTTTCCAGGTGTTATTTCCTTGGCAAATTATTATTTAAAGAATCAAAGCCCCCCAAAATGCTAATGCAATTGAACCTATAATGTAGAAGTATATATTTAGAGAAGCATATCATTACAAAGCAATCATAATTACAACTGTAATGTCTAACTTTTACTTTCAGCTTATTGTATGCTAATTATTCTGAATATTTTATCTGTTATCCTTTCTGTACATATCCCTTCTGTTCATGTAATTAAAATAAAATTAATAAAAGTTTAGTACATTTTTCAAGGATAACATAGCTGATAATAGAGTTGACATTTCTATTCCAATGCAGGTTTATGCTACTTTGGAATCCCTGGTATCATGTGTGTGAGATATAAAGAGTAATATGTATAAAACGGTAAGCCTAAGAAACACTATTTTGGTGACAAATGTATCTGAGATGGGAATCTCCAAAATTATAATATGGGCATGTTTTAATATAGGCATTGACTTAATGTGAAGAGAACATTAAACAAGATATAAGGATCACACATATTTTAGTCTGTACTTAGTCAAATGACTAATTTAACTTAGCTACTAAAGCTATGAAAATTTCAGTTATCAGTGAAGCAATAACATATCTTTCCTAATGTTCCTCTGGGGAAACACAGCTTAATAAGTAAAATTCCTCCTTCTGAATATAAACATTCAATCTTCTAAATGTCCTTCTCAAAAGTACATGCAAATGTTACAGTTATATTACTACTAGCAACTATTAAATTAACTTTGACATGTAACATTGTTATCTGCAAAAATAAGGAATCAGGAAAAAAAATCAAATGATCCCTGTCCTTAAGAAATTAATAATGTAGTGAAAAAATGATATGACAAAAATGTAATTAGTAAGAAATATTTGATGAAATTATTTGATAGAAATTTGATAAGGACAATGAGAAAAAAACATAAGTGAGAAATGTAATTATTTTCTCTCCTTTTCTGTTATGTGGAATGTGAACCTTCATGTCCTTCTGCTATTGATTGAATATTTTGTTGCATAAAATTCATACAATGAGGCTCTAATTTTATGACATTTGGAGGTAGGAATTTTGGGAAGGAGCTACCTCATTAGGATGGAGACCATAGAGTGTATTAGCATCTTTATAAGAGGTAAAGTATTTGTCCTTTCTCCTTCCCATCTCTTTTCTTCTCTTCCCTCCCCTTCTTTCTCTTTTCTCCTCTCTTCTCTTTTGTAATGAGATTATGGCCATTTTAAGTCAGAAAGAGAGCACTTAACAAGAATTCAAACATGCTGCCATCTTGATCTTGGACTTCCATCATTCAGAATTTCACTTTGTGTAACTGAGATCTCAGTGAGAAATACTGTTTAAGTCACCCATTCTGTAGTATGCTGTTACAGTAAGCTGAGGTAAAATGCTTCTTTGCCTTTACTTACAGAATTAAGAAAATGCTAAATAATGGATCATGAATATGACCTTTGAAATATGAATATATTTTCCATCATTCATTTGTTCAATATCATGGAACAAGGAACATTCTCTGACATTAAACTTAAAATAATTTTATTAGTTAGTTCTGTTGTGTGAATTTACTAGTAAGCTTTACTGTATAGTATCTAAATAAATGATGGTATTTTATAAGCAGTGCCCTCCTTGTTTCTCACAAAAAAAAATGACAATGTATGTACTATTATTATCATTCTTATTTTCAAATAGCAAAACTGAAGTTCAAGGGGTTAACTGCCGCCTGGTGAAAGGTAGTAAACTCAAGACCTGAAATATTCTTCTATTACATTATCCTCAAGTACTGAACTTCTTTACAAAGTATAGTGTGCATAGAAAATAAGTATTGATGAGAATGTGGAGAAATTAGAAAATGTTTGCATTGTTGGTGGGAATGTAAAATAATGTGGTAGCTATAGGATACTATAAGACACTTCCTGAAAAAATTAAAAATTACCATGTGATTCAGAAATTCCACTCTGGGCATACACCCAAAGTAACTAAATGTAGGACTTGCTTATAGTAATAGTGTTATTTGAAATAGCCAAAAGGTGAAAATAATTCAAGTGCCCCTCACCAGAAGGATGTATAAGAAAGACATGATATAAAGTTACAATAAAATCATACTCAGCTTTAAAAAGAAGGAAATTCTGGCATATGATACATATGATACATAGGAGGTACTAGTCTCTCAAATTTACAGATTAAAAAAATAGAGGGTAGTTTTCAAGGATGGGGCAAAGGATGAGAGGGGAAGTTCTAGTTTTACTAGATGAAAAAATTATTCTATGTATGAACAGTGGTAATGGTCTCAATAATGTTAATGTACATAATGTATAAAACAGCACACTTAAAATCATAAATTTTATTTCATTCATATTTTATCACAATAAAAAAACAAAAATTAATGAGTGATGTGCAACAGTGATGGTGGTCTATGTCTGTGTGTATGTTTATGTGTGTGTGTATGTGTGTGTGTGTGTGTGAGAGAGAGAGAGAGAGAGAGAAAGAATTTGGGAAGTAGAGGAAGATAAGTGGCACTCTTAAATTAGAAGGGAAGAAAAAGAGGTCATCTCAAATAACAATGAAAATTTACTTAATAACTTGAAATTTTGATTTTTACAATACATTGGCTAAGAAAACAGTCAAATTACCCACATATGCAATTTGAGTCACTTTTATAAGAAACATAGTCAGCCCAGGCTCAAAGTTGACATCTTTTAATTAACTAATCATGATTTGGAACACTAGACTACATTGCTGTATAAATCAAGCACTCAACCAAAAGGCAGGTCACAGAACTCTGTCTAAAGACTCCATGATATACACTTTAATTGCTGAGCTCTTTTTCCTTAAAGTTGTAATTCCCCAATTTTGGGTATCACAGCAAATTTGATACAAAAGATAGTATCTTAACATAGTATTACTTAACAAAGATGACTGTCATTTCTGTCACATGAAAAACCCTATCATGAGCCATAATCCAACTTTTCTGTTGCCATAGTTACCAGTTTTCCTCCTGTGACCAAAAAGGAAGAATGCAGCTCAGTGTCATGATTCAAATATAAAGAACTGAAACCACTTCAGAAATATATACAAAGAATCAGGATCAAGTCACTTATTATTGGGATTACTGCTACACAAAGTGAAATTCTGGAACATCAATAGTTCTTTAGCCAGTGGAAGAATAGAATACCAACAATGTAAAAGTAATTGTTCCATAAAACAGAAATATGTGTTTGAATTAATGTACTGTGTCTGGATAATCTGGTGTGTGTGTGTTTTGTCATTTACTGATAAAAGGAAGTGGTTGGGAGCTTATATTCAAATTTCAAAATTTAACCTGGACATATTCATTCAACCATTCATTTAATTTATTCTTTTAATTATGGTACAGTAGAAGCCTTCCTACCAGTGATTATGCCCTAGGGTACCTGCCACCAAATGACCACCACCAGAATACAGTGTTCTTCTTTCCCTATTTGCTCCTATCCCTCACTCACTCTCATACTCTTTTGGATGCTTCCGCTGTATAGTGGACTTTCAAAAATGAGTTTGTATGTTTATCTTGCTCCAACTCTTAGTATGGTTTTTCTATACTTAGTACGGTTTTTCCACACATCTGATATTTATCTTTATCTTTCTAACTTATTTCACTTAATATTATTGTCACTTCTAACTCCATCCATGTTACTACAAATGGCATGTATTTATCTTTTTTGATTGCTGTGTAATATTCCATTATGTATATGTATCACATTTTCTTGATTTTTTTTTTTTCATCTGTGTTTGTACACTTAGCTTGTTTCACTATCTTGGCTATTATAGATAGTGCTGCTAAAAATACAAATGTGAAATTTCCATTCAAATTACTATTTTTGTATTTTTTAAGGTAGATATATAAGAGTGACATTTATTATTGCATTATAACTATCAATGAGATAGCGAACATGCATGTGCTATATATGAATATAAGGCATATTAATAAATAATGCATATTTAGAGACTTGAGAAGTTCGAAGGGCAAAATTATTCATGTCAAAATTAAAGACCTGATGGAAATAATTATATGGTTGAAAAGTCAACAACATATTTAGGAATAGAGTCATCCTTACAGTCTACACTATTTGTTTAGCTATTATGTAGATTGCCAATTCTATTGTTATAAACATTTTAACCTTAATAATCTCCTGTATCCTTCAGATAAAGAGAGTGACAGTAGATATGAGAGTCTATGCTTGAATGTCTTTGTAATTTTTAAGGATCAAAAAGATGACACAAATCAATTAGACAATCAGTTGGAATACAAATGACCACTAACCACATAAATTATAGCATTATATCACCAATTATTAAGAAATGTAAAATTTTTAAAGATGTTATTAACCTTTAACAATTGGAAAATATAAAGTAATTCCAAATAAAGGAATTGGTATGGAGGACTAGGATTCTCACAGGGTACTCACAGAAATAAAGGTTGGCAGAGCCTTGTAGGAAATCAATTTGAAAAATATAGCTTTCATTGTTTTCACTCTGACAATAACACAATAATAATAGGGGGTTACAACATCCACTAAACTTTCAAAGACTTAATACCAATCCTTCCCAAACACAACTTCTGTAATAAAGGAAAGAAGGACTACTTCTAAAAATCTTTTATAAAGCCACCATTATACTGATTCTGAAACCAGACCACAAAAAATAAAACAACATGCCATTAATTCTGAAAAACACAGATGTAAAAATCCTCAGCAAATTACTAGTAAACCAAACTCAGCAATACTTTAAAATAATCATATACCATGATTAAGTAAGATTTATTCCAGGGATATAAGGAGGTTTCAACATATGCAAATCAAATAGAGTGATAGAAAACATCACCAAAAAGGACAAAATAAAAATGATTATTTTTTGCCAAAAGTATTTGTCAAGATTTATCATCCTTTTATGATTAAAACACAGAAAAAGCTTTAGTAAAATAGGAATAAAAGTAGCTTAATATAATACATATATGATAACCCCATAGCTAGCATCATACTAGTGAAAAACTGAAATCTTTCCCTCTAATATAAAGAACAAAACAAGAATGTCAAGTCTCATCACTACTACTCAAAATCAAGCTATAAGTCCTAGCAAGAACAATTAAACAAGAAAAGGAAATAAAAATTATCCAAATTGGAAAGCAATCAAGTAATTATTTGTTCTAGAATCAGGCCAATTGGAATATTAACAGCAATACAGATGTGAGTGAAATAGTGGTGAATGTTTATCAGTTTCATTATGCCTTTTCTGTTTTCCCTGATTTCCTGAAATAAATATTTGAAAGGATAAAATGTACCAAGCTTCTTAATAAGCAATTCACATTTCAAATAGTATAAACCTTAAATTGACTCTATACCTCTAAAGCATTAACATGGATGTAAGCCAATGGTACTTCAATAAAAAAATAAAAATAAAATGGGATTAAAAAAATCACCATGTAATGCACACTTCATTTTCTATATTTTTTCAGATGAAGAAAATGAGATGGCAACAATTAATTTATCAGAGAAAAAAAACAAAATGTAGTAGAATGGCACTCAATCCAGAATATTTAACTCCTAGGCACATATTCTAATGCACTAAATTATACCAGTCATGGTTTGTGTACAGATTTATAACATTAATGGATTAAATAATTAATTAATTATAATATCACTCTAATAAATGAATTAGCAAATAAAGCACTATTACATCAAAGTTGAATAGGATATTCAGACTCAGCCTACCTACCCTAAATCATTGGAATTCAATGATTCAATGTCCATGACATTTATTTCCCAGTTTTTAATATTTGTTTTATATTTCTCCTGAAGAGAAAAATAATAAGTTTTAATGTTATTATTGTTAGTTTTTCTTAAATAAACTGGAGAGCAAATAAAATGATAATGAAACCAAGTCTAATCATTAGCTGATGAAGCACTCCCTCAATTCATTGCCCAAAACTGAACATTTCAATGTAGAACATTTTTCTACACTGATAATGACATGTTATGTAAAACATTTTTTTAACTTCGGCTTATAACTGGTCAGCATGTAATTAACATTATTGAAGAACTTTAATTTCTAATCATATTTGCATTGTAAGGGAATGTGTTGTAGAGGATAAATAAAAATTCTTATTAATTATTTGTAATAGCTTTATTATGCTTTACTTTCAGAAGACTTCAGTTAATAATGTTTTCATTTTATAATGCTCTACACTTTAAAAATATTTTTATTAATAGGTGTATTAAGTAATTAAAATCTTAAGAATTTCTTAAACAAGTATATTAATACTGTTTTTAAAATATGAATAAGTACATAACAAAAACATTGTTTTTCATTCAAAACCAATGTTTTCTATGCTACTGAAATGTATTACTAAAAAATTGTCAATGTAGTTTCTGTAATTTCTAAAAATAATCTCCTTTGACTTCAACAAAATTATGATAAAATTGCAAATGATACATACAGTACGCTAATCAGATATTCATAACTTATCAACAAAATTTTAATTTTAGAATTTTTTTGTGTGGCAAAATTTTTATCTACCATCAGTGTTAAACTTGGTTCTTTGCACTGAAACTTCCTCAACTATGAAAACTGTAGAGTAAGTAGCCTAGTATCAATTTCAGTCTCCTAATTCAGGCCCATAGGGCTTTTTCATAAATGATTCAAAATTACTTTCTAAATTTCACTTCTTCTATTTCATCTTTACTTTCTAAATTAACAACAGTTCTCAAATATACAGAATTTTCTCATAGTAGTTTAAAGAAAAAACAAATTCAAACTCCAAAATAGAATAGATATATTTTAGCATGAATTGCTCTGTAATTGATTTTCTGATTCCTTATTAAAATTCTAAAGACTTTTGACATTTTTATATAAATATACACATTTATATATGTCATATAATACAATTTTTAGAAACAATGAGAGTAATGATATAACAAATTTTCTTCCTTGTTTTTTGTAGCAAAAGTAAATAAAATATTAAGTACTCAGAAAATTGTGCTTTTCCTATGAAGCACAAAAATAGTGAATTTGTATTTAAGCCTATTTTACACTTAAAACATAGTGCTGTGATTAAAATCTCAGCACAAAACTTCAACTCATTTTTAAGTAACTTTTAGTTTTGAAACTTGTAATTTCTAATGGCAATTATTTTGTATTAATAGATTTAGTGTTAGAATGAAATACAACTACTTTAAAATTCTTTTATACTAAAATTAAAATAGAATTTCCTTTAAATATAAAATAATGTACATACTATTGCATGCATTGTAGCCACATGTCTGTGATGTTCACAATTTCATAAAAGAATATAACTTAGCAATGACATCAATTTGAAGCAAAAACAAAAGCAATAGAAAATTCATTTTACATTTAATTCTACTTAAGGTTTAAGATGCTTGCATTAAGAGGCAAATGATAACACATTCATTTTAAGTACTATTTATATTTGTACAATTTTAGATTTAAAATATTTCAATGGTCAGTTTTGACATTATACTTGCTACAGTAATAAAAAGAAAAAATTAATCATCTACTAATAGGTTTTCTACAAAGAAAAATGCTCATGATTAATATGCCCCTATGCAGTAGTATTTGGGGAAAACAAAAATGAAACACATATAAATCAAAAAGAATAATTTTCTGCAAAGCAGGTGCAGAAATAAAGAACTAGCAACTAACTTGAAGAACAATTCCAAAATGCCTTAATGCTTCTTTTCATATGAAAAACAGTAGCCTAGATCTTTAAGAGATGTTAACATATATCACCATCTCAGCACCCAAAATAATCACAAGTCCAAGTTTCCTTTTCTACCAGCATATATTTTTCTTCCTTTCAATATTTGAAAGGATCTTTATTTTTTCAGTACAATCACTGTATAGTTGGTAGCATTGTTTTCATGAAAAATAACAAAATCCAAGAACAATAAAAAGGTTATCTAATACGTTATTTAATCTTTTAAAATGAAGACTCATTTTAAAAATAAATGGACTAAAAACAGAGTAGTTAATTATATGCATTCTCTTGAGTTCTTTATGATTTGACAACTTGCACGGCAGCTGTTCCTGTAAATATGACAATAAATTTCTAAATCTCCAGAGAACTGGTAAATACAGGCAGATGCACTTAACTGCTGGTGGGCAACAAAAGTCAGACTGCAGGAAACTGTGGCACTAATGTAGCTCTTGATTAATCTCTAATTACAGTTTTGTCATCTTAGCAGGGAGACAAAACTATATCACTTCCTAAATAGGCAAGCAGCATTTTGGCACCTAGCAACCAGCAGTTCCTTCCTATTAGCTACAGTGGACTCGATGTTGTTATAGGGGAGGTGGTTATGGATCACTGCTCTATTATTTATGGAGCAGCATTTCCAGAGGCCTTCACAACAGTAGATAAATTAGCAGCTTAATAGGCCAGCACTAACTAAAAACATAGCATAAGCTGAAGCATCAAGTATGAAATTAAAATGTGAGTTGCCCGTAATGTTAGTGTCATATATACAAAGAAATATTCACTTAGTTCTGTAAATGAATCGACAAAAATAACAGGAAGGTCAGCATATTAGTAAGAACATTGTAGACATTTTCTAAAGCATTTAATATTATCTCATAAAGTAAATCTTTCAGTGAGATCTTTTTTAAAATTCATTTTCCTCTTCCTGATGGATTTTTCTGGTTTCCTTCTTAAGCACAAGGATGATAGGTGGCAAGCATTAATTAGAAGTCATACAGCTAGAAGAGAGCCTTAAGTATCTGTCTAAAAGTGCCTTATTAAGCTCAAAATGAGTAAATGAGGTTGATTCTCATAGTGTTTCAATTCCTCTTTCTCTTTTGGTACAATGAAAAAGTCTAAGGGATGACCTCACACCTCTGTCTGTGTCAGTAATTTGGAGGGAGACATAAAATTCTTAGGTAATTTTTTTCTAAAGGCAATGCAAAGACAGGTTTCATTAATTAAAATTAATGAAACAGCTTCCTTAATCTTAATAGTACTGAATGATCTCACTCAGGAACTGCAAAATATAATATGATGATCCTACTCAGGAACTGCAAAATATAATATCCAAAACATGACAATTTTTATTTCCTTCAATGTTTCTGGAAATTATTGTTAAACAGAACATAATGATATAGATAGATTAATAGAATAGCTAGATCGACATGGATATAGATATAGATATATTTGAAACAACATCTTGTATTTTTCAGTTGTACAAATTTCCATCACAAGGATTCTATACAAAATGAAAATACCATGTATTTAAAACATTGTGTGACTTCAGAAAATGATACTTTTCACATTAGTTTATTAGAAAACTTATTTCTTAAAAAATAACATTAGAAAAATATTTTATAAATAAAGCAGACCTTATTTTAATTACACTACCCTGGATAATCTGTAACAACAGTTGAGAAGTTATCTACTGAAATGAGGTATCTCACTCTAGAAATTTATAAATTTCTGTTTTAAAGAATTATTTCATAGAAATAACTCAAATAGTGAATTCTTAATATACATTTTCATTATCATTGTCACTTTACCCTACAAAGAAGTAATGAAAGATGACAAAATTAAAAATAAAAGGTGGCAGGTAGGTGTTCAATTCTATCCTGTAGAATTTAGTCACTATTGAAATGAAGATTTGTGTAGCCCACTAAGTAAAGGTCTGAATTCTCAGAGCTAGAAATAGAAATTTCAGAATCATTGTCCTGGAGACAATAATTGAAGCCACAGACACAGATGAGCTAATACTAAAGATAGACTAGAACATGAGAGGAGATTGAAAATGAGGAGAAGGCCTTGAGGCACTTCAACCTTTAATAACTGAATATGAAAGGTTAAAGTGGGAAGAAGACTGAGAAGGAATGACTAAAGAGTATAAGCAAATGTGGAAAACATACTATTGCTAATGTTGAGGAAAAAGAGTTAAAAAAAAAAAAAAAATCAGGGCCTCTCTGGTGGCAACAGGGTTGAGGCACAGCACTATGAAGCTATCTGCAGCCAGGGAGCTGAACCACATAGCTCAACAAGCCTGGTCTGTACCCCAGTTCTTGTATGCGTAATTAAATAAATCTTTTTAAAGAAAAAGAATGAAATCATTTCAAGGCCATCAAAAGACCAAGCATAATGAGAAGGGAAAAACATTCTATACATTGATAGATAGAAGATCAACTGAACCATTTAGTGAGGATGAATAGTAATAAAATTTGAGACAGTGAATAAATGAGAAGCATGGAAAGTGAATGGGGACAACTACTCCAGTCATCTCTTAAATGTCATATTAAAGAGAAGAAATCCAATGGTAGCTAGAGAGTTTCATTTTGTTTGTGCTGTTATGGTCTTAGGAGGTAAACTGGTTGAGATATAGTAAGTCAAGTAAGTTAGTTAAATAACTAACTTAAAAGTGCCTAGGTACAACAGGGCCTTTATTTTTTTCCCGTAATATAATGATAATCTTTGATAGAAATGTTTGGGGGTGATGAGTAATTAAAAACTGGAAATTTGCTGTTGTCTGCCTCTAAATGGGTTCCTCTGATGATTCATGGCATGTGGCCCACCCTGAAACTGTGATGACAATTAGAAATTATTTAATTCTCAGGTAAGCAATGTAAACTTCACAAGAGTCCTCTCAAATGGTGACAGTGCAATTATGACTCCATTCCTTAATTCCACGTTAGGCTAATTTTCTCCAGCTGTAACCACCTGTATCAGGTGGAAAACCACACTCTTCAATGAAGAAACAATGAATAAAACAGCATATAGAATGCAGAAAATGTAGCTTTGACTTTTTCCACTCCTTTCTGAATCACAAATTTTGAGCTGTTACAACTATATCCATAATTTTTTTCCTTTCACTTCCATTTTGAAGTTTCCAAATCTGTCCTCCTTGCCCATCTTCAGGAAACCCACTTTTTCTTTACTTCCCCATCAGGAAGAGCTATGAGTAAGTCTGTCACTTATTAACCAAACAAAAAAAAGTCAAGACCATCTGATCCAAGGAAAAAAAAAATGTTATTTCAGTGGTAATAGTCTAATTTCATAGAATAATTTCCTTCTCTAAGCATAATTTTGATATTAATTTTTATGAGAAAATGAGAGGAATGTCATTGGCAGAGCAATATTTATACTTTTTATTGGGTAGCCTATTATAGTATATACACCACACTAGTGCAATAACCCTTTCTCACTTGAACCACTACATCTTTCCATACACAGAATAAAGGTAGGTTGGCTACCCAACCAGCACCCTTCATAATCTGAATAATGTAGAATATATGAGACCCAGAGAATGTTGAAAAGATTGGCTATGGAGGAAAATAAATTTATTTGTTCAATCATCAACTACATGTAAATGAATTATTTTCTCAAGTTTTCTAATTTTTTCTGTGATGCCTATTTATTGAGATAACTGTAGTGGGTGAAAGAATCAGAGATTTGAAGAGTGAAGAAGGTTTAAAATACGTGTTGCAGTAAATGTCAGGGGAGTAAGTTAACCAGGACAACGTAATAGTTTCTATGCTGATTAAGGGACTTTGGGATTGCTAATCACAAGTTAACAATGGCACTCATCTAAACTAACATACAATTTACTTTAATCAGCTAAAACATAACAGAGTGAATATTTTTATTCACCTGGGGTTGGGGCTTTGCAAATTGGTAATATTTGTGTGAAAAAGAAGCAAGATTTTTACCTTAAGTGACAGACTATGGAGCCTAAGCTGGCTATGACTGAAAATAAAAAAGACAGAAAGAAAGGGGTTCAAAAGAAGTCAAGAAAAATCCCAATTGGAATAGCTGAGCACTCATTCTAAAATAATAACATTTAATCAGAAGATCTCAAGCTTTTTGCAATGATCTGGGGTGGTAGTTTCTGGTGATGGTAGTGTCAGATGTGACTTTGGTGGTGTCAGGTAAGTGGATTTATAACAGAAGTCAAATAATTGGATGAAGTAGAGTTGTGGAAATTGACAAATGGATGACAGAGAAAATGTGCCATGTACTAACTTGTATACTTCATGAAGAGGGAACAAATGATTTGTCTAGGTGTATTAGTCAAAATGAATAAATATCTTTACTTAGTTTTAGATGATAAGTTGGTGAATAACTAAGGAAGATACCACCCCTTACTCTAGGACATATTTAATCACATAAAAGAATCAACATGAAATAATGGGGAAAAGTTAACATTGAACAAAATTAAAATTGTTCCACAGAAAATACTGCAATGAGGTGAAAATTTCAGTTTTTAAACTGTATCCCTATTATTTTACATAATTAAAATTTTTCATTAGATAATGGGCATATTAACATGAAATAACTGATTAAGTCATAGTTCTTTGTATCATTTTCTAGATGATTTTCCTTTTATCCAAAGATTGGGAAAATCTTGAGACCTTGAGTAAAGGATATCATCCTAATATACAGTAAGAATGGTTTAGAAATGGCAGATAAAAATCTTCCTTAGTGAGCACAGCTAACCTTAAAGGAGAGACACAGTCAATTAGTTTTAATAGCATGAGTAGTAGGGAAGATTTGTTTAATGATGACACCCTCATTTTACTGAATCAATACCAGGGGGTGTTTTACAATGAAATGTCTCTCTCTAGTGAATAATTTAAAATAAATAAGTCCATAAATCTATCAAGGCAGGATATAAAGCCCCTTTACTCGTCTGGGAATCTATAAGGTATGCATGGTTAAAGATCAGCAAGAACTTTTGACACCAAAGTTCCAGGTCAGCAACTAGGTCACTGGAACTCTGGTAGTAAATTTGGGAGAGGTTGGTCAAAATGATTTACTCACTAAGGATTTGTTTACTGATAATGAAAAACCCATGTAAATCATTAAACTATATACATAAAAATGGATTAAGCTTTTAGGGAAAATAATCTACTCATTTTTACAATCTATCAGGATTTTTTCTTCATAAGTGTTGATTGTGTATATTCTGGAGTTCTGCTGTCTGCACCATATTTTAGCCACTTACTAATAGTAAGAGCTCAAACAATTTGCTTAACCTTTCTATAACTCAGTTTCCTCATCTATGAAATAAGTTAATAATAGCACCTGATCATATGGTTGTCTTGAGAATTAGTCATGCATAGTATGTAAAGCTGAGAAACAAATGCAGGCACAGATAAGCACTCAGTTCCTGTTAACCTACATTGTCACTTTATTGTTATTGTTATTTGTCATAAGAGGATCATAATAACAAAATTATATACAAAGGGATGAGGGGAAGAGAACACAATGGATTATGGTAGAGAACTATGGGTGTTTTGATGGTGAAAGAGTAGAGTAATTACTCCTAAGAAGATACTATACTGTCAAATTACTAACAAAGATTGTAACAAGGTATTTCATTTAAAATAAAAAAATAAAATTTTTAAATTTAGAATTCATATCTATAATATTTCAAATAAGAAGAAAATGTTCTGTATTTTTGGACAGTGACTAGTCTTAACTGAAATTTAATAAGTTGACATATCAATTTTTAGATGAGTTATCTAATCAGAAACACCAAATAAAATTTTCAATTTTTATACATATATGTATACATATACATATGTACAGCTTGCTACATAAAAAATTGGATGGGCATAGGTATTGATTCTTTACTGAAAGAAGCAAGTTTGCTGAAATAACAAACTATCCATCTACATGGACTCTTTGAGCTTTACCTCCATTTGGAGACATTTTATATCTCTTTCTCAGCAACATTAGGTTCTTGATTTCTTTTGCCCAAACCAAATCTCATAATGCTTTACTGTAACTTTGAGAATAGTCATTATTCATTTCAGTCATTCCATTCTTCTAGCAATCTGAAAATATTACTAAACTGACCAATAGTAAAATTGAATATTTATTTAGCATTTACTATATGCCAATACAAATTTTTAAAAAATTCTATGGACAAGACACCATTAAAATTCCACATTCCAAAAGGGTATACAAAGGTTAAGGAGTTACCTAGATAATAGAAGCAGGAAATAAGATAAGCAAGTCTTAGTTTGCTTTGAATTCAGGGAATCTGATTCTAAGCAGACTTTCAAAAGATATAATCCACATGTGACACAAGTCTCCCAACACATCTTTGCTAGATATACCATAGTGGATGCCTCACCATCCTCTGACCTCAAGTCATTTTTATAGCTAACAACTTATACAATTAGATTGGTTAAAACAACCATAGCCTGAGCGTTAACCCCTAGGGGAAGTGAACTGGATTGCTTAATGCCTGCTACAATAAATGCTGGGTCTTACTTCTGAGTTCCTTAATTGTGGTGCAGCCTACTGAGTGTGAGGCCTTTACCTAGCCATCATGTCACCCAAGGTACTTGAGATTAGGTAATCCAGTTATGCAATGCTGATATTTGTAGTGTTTGTGCTCTGTAAGCTATTGTATATTGCTATACTGAGATTTACTGTCTGTTTTCAGTACAGAAAAAGTTAACTTGCTTGCTTAGTCATCAAATTTGGAGTCTGATTATCCCTTGCCATTTTCTATGAGGTTTATGTTCTTCCTTTACATATAGATATTACTCATTACTAATACTGCCTCTATAATATAACCAGTAGGTCTGTAGCATCTCTTTTCATTGAAAATCATTTATATTTCCCTGATTCAGAGAGGAATTTCATCCAGAATTGAACCTATTAGCCTGTAAACATTTCATTCCAGTTATATTTTCCCATAAAATTTATATACTGTAACGTTCTTTCAAATGAGACTATCTACACTTTTCTTCGTAATACCAGCTGTTGGTTTATTTCATGGTACACAGATGTTACTCAATACAAGCATGTTGAATGAATAATTACTTGAAAAAAAATTGAATGAATGAATGAACAATTGAAGAATGAACATACAATAGATGGTGTATTCTGCTTGGGCAGTCATGCTAGTGCCATTTTTTTTTTTTTTATTTCTAGTTATCTACTTATAGTAGAAGGGGACTCTCCTCTGAAATGTTTTCCTGCAAAGAGGAGCTGAATATAGTTAGCATTTAATAATACTGCATGTATCCTCTTTGAAAGGGAATGTGTAATTGTATAACAAAAGCACCTAAATTCTGGGTTTAATTACTAATCATACATTTGTCATTGATCTTCTAGGCTACTCATTTGATTCTTCTGAATTGCAGAACATTCGTATTTAAAAGAAAGCTATTATCGTGTGTTTTGCTTTTATCACAGATTTCTTGAAAAAATAAATGTATTGACCTATACAAATTAGTTACAAGGCGTTTGGCTGCAAGTAACAAAACAGCTAGTTTAAAATAGTTTGATCAGTGGGATTTATTTTCTCAAATAAGAAGGAGTTAGGAAGAAGGATGGCTCCAGGTCTCACCAATTCAGTAACTCAACAATTTAATTGGGTGATTGAGAAAATGGTCCTTTCCTTTTCTTCTCTGCTTTCCTGAGCATGGCTTTTTAATATCTCTTTATTATACCATAATGATTGTTACAATTTTATGTCTCACATATAGATATGACAGCATTTATAAGCAAAAAAAAAAAAGATGGGGGAGGAGAGAGAAAAAGTGAGAGGTAATACTCTATTAGTGTCTTTTGGATGCTAAGTGAAATAAGTCAGAAAGTGAAAGACAAATATCAAATGGTTTTACTTATCTGTGTAACATAAATAACAACAAAAAAATTTAAAAAAACACATATTTTCAAAGCAAGACAAAAACAATTCTCAGATTCATTAAAAAAAGTATTGATTACCAGAGGATACAGGAGGGAGAGAGGTGGGGTTAGAGGTAGGATACTGGTGTAGAAGGTTTGATGCCTGACGAGTAAAGCATATGTACATATGTAGGAACAAAAATGTAACCCTATAGTTATATAGACATGTAAACTACTGAAAAATAAATACAAAATAACTGAAGAAAATAAATCCCCAAAGATTGCCCTCAAGTTTTATTGACAAAGAAATATTACTACCATGATTTTCCTCATCAAGAGTAGTCCTCAAGACTTTATACATAATAGTTTTAAAATACATAATAATTCAAACCTTTCCATCTCTGCTTTTTTCCTGCAAGTTCAGCATTTACTTTATACTTTATACTGTACACAGATGAACAAAAGTAATAAATAAGTGCCCAAGAATTTATTTTCAGAAATCTAATCAAGTAATAAAAGATTAAGTAGCTCAGATTCCTTATAATACTGTTGAGGAATTACCTATCACCAACAATACTGCTAACTTAAAATTATCTTCTGTCAAGACATAAATCTGATGATCAGGATCAAAATCTGCCATGTTGAGAACAATGAAATACACTGTGGAGGGGAGCAGCAAGAGAGACAGGAGAGGTCTGCTGCACCATATGGGTCACCTCCCTAACTGGGGATCAAATTCATGCTCCAGTGTCTGCAGATTGTTTCATAGAATTGCAACATAACCATTTGGGCCATGAGGGAGGCCCTAGACTGAGCTTTTTTATAAAGGACCCCCCCAACATGGGCATTCACACCAAAGCTGTGAAAAAGATGGCCCCTGGCTGCAAAGAAATCATGACATTTGCCTGGACAACTTCCACATGAGAAAGCACATTTGCACAGGAATTGATATCATTCCCAACATAAACTTCTGCAACAAGATAACAAGCTATGTCTTGCATTTGGTGATGTCACTTCAGAGTGGCTTCATTAACAGGTCCCCCATCAAGCTGAAGTAGGAGAAGAAAGAAAAGAAAGATAATTATGCTACTGAGATCTCAGTACTATATCAGGAGGAGGTCAATAAAGTAGATCCTGACATTGGGGAAAGGCTAAATCTTTTAGACTTTGGCAGTTCAATCTGCATGTCACCCAGTGCAAAGTTGGAATAGACTTCAAAACCCCACATAGAAGAAACTTTTCTATCTTCCAGCTATTTCGTGATACTATTATTAAACCTAGAAGAACAACAAAAAGGTAGACAGAGCCATAAATTTAGCTCTCTTGCAAAGTATTTTCTCAGTATATTCTTTTTTTTGGGTCAAGTTCAAAGAGGAATCCTCATGTTTAATGAACAGTAAATGTTGATCAGGCTATTCAAGTTCAAAAGGACAGAGAAAGAGGAACAGAAGTACTTAAAAAGAAAGTACTAGGCTCAAAAGTATGAATGGGAAAGATATTTCCACTTCTACAATTATTACAGTGTGTGTTTCAGTACACATGAAATCATAGATGACCATATATGCATGCATGTGTATACATGTGCATGTATATATATTCATACATAAGTATATGCAGGAATATTAGAAATTATCTAACCCTTCCTTGAGAAGCTGAATGAAACACACAGAAGATAAAATAATTTAGTGGTAAAGATGAAGGGGAACTAAATCAGCAGTATTCTCAAGTCTGAGTCTTGGCTAATTCCCACTTAGCTACATAAGTGGAGCTTGGGGAAATTTTTTGAGTACTAATTCCTATACTTCATTCATGAAAAATCTATTTACAAGAGAACCCAAAGAATTTCAGACATGTGATCAACTTAATGTGAAACAAAGTACCAAGAAAGATTAGATAAATCCTACCTTTACACTGTTCCCAAAAGACCTTTTCGGTTCCATCATTCTGCTAAGCCTGGCAACGTGACTTTTCCATACTCCCATAATTCTCTGCGCATCCTTAATATATGTTGTTTTATTTGAGTAAACATGAGCCAGTTTCTTGCAACAGAATTAATTCCATTTATTGCAAAATATATTGCAAAATATCTTTCATCTATTTTACACATTTGAAAAATAAACTGCTTCTACAATTACCTATTTTGAAAATGACAATTATTCAGAGGCACAAATGTTGATGATTAATTATAAATTTATATGATCCAGTTTAATTTTCAAGAAAGAAATAACCTGTTCTCCAGGTGTGATAGCATTGGTACTTTAAAATCATTTGTAAGGATACATGTTGCTTATTCATAATCCTAATATATCATAAACTCTAACACAATTACTATTGAGAATTCAGTCCTAAAATTATTATTTCACTACACAAGAAGTTCTCTATAACTTCCAAAATCAACTACTACATAATCCATTATAATTTTATAATAAAACATAAGATGTAAAAAATGAGTGCAATTTTCAATGATGCACATCTGAAATTGATACATAATTTTGCAATGTTACTTTAATCAAAATATTCAGAAAATAAAGTCAAATTAATCAATACATATATTGGTCAGAATTTTCCAGAGAAACAGGAGAGAAAGAGATATAACAAGGTTAATTATGGGTAATTGGTTCAAATGATTATGGAGACAGAAGTTCTATACACTATGAGAAAGAAATCAAGATTCAGGAAAGTTAGCTTCTTACAATAGGTCTATGATACAAAATTGGAAAACTCACCAATGACATTTTGTCTACCAAGGCAATGAGGAATACACTATAAAGGAAGGCACAAGAATGCTTTAAAATTCTCATTAATGTTTGTAGCTTATATATTGGGACTCAGTTAAAATATGCTGTTATAGAAATAGGTTCCCTGGCAATGATGGAGATGATGCAGTCATGAAAAAAGAGAGGCCAGGTGGCAGCATTTAATTCTCTGAGCCAAGGTGTGTTTATGATTAATATAATAGATAGTACAAGTTGGAAGGGCAGTCATGTGTGATAGTACTGAAATTTTTGAAGATGACTCATAAAACATATATATATGTATAAGAAATATAATTATTGTTTGCACTTTGAAGAGGTTCAGGCTCTAAAGATGTTGATAAACACAGAAATAGGTTCATAATACAATATAGAAAACACAATTATCGATTTGAATAGGTGAGAATATACAATCACATAGACAAGGTACTGAAATCCTGCTGACAGCGAGTATTGAGATTTGGTGGTTAGGAAAGGTCTCTTTGGAGTGAACACCACATTTTTCAAGGTTTTGTCTCCTACCATCATGGGAACTCAGACATAGTTTCCTAGTTATTAGCTACAGTGTCATAATAGGAAAAGGGATATAACTAGATTTTTATCATTGGATTGTCTATGAAGATTAAATGATTCATATAATGTTCATATAAAAATCTTAGAACAATAAAGTTCTTGCACATAAAATGTTCTTAATAAATGGTACTTACTGATTCATCTCAATTTTGTCTTATACATTTTTTATCACATTTTATCTTACTTGAGATGGAAATTCTTCTGATGATTCATGCCGAAGAAACATGTCTTCAGGCAAGGGATTAGGTTATGATGTATCTGTCACTGTGTTCATACGTGAATTTAGAAATGCTAAAAAGGTATCTGCTTATCCTCTTTTTATCTCAACTGTGATATTTTTATTAGTAGTTCTACAAATGATTAAGTTTTAAAGTGAATCTCTAATTTTGTTTCAAATGTCTCCAAGAAAATAATTCTTTGAAGCATAACTGAACCAAAAGTCATATCTATAGAATATGATTGCAATTAAATATACTGAAAATTGCCATATCTCTCAGGATAGCACTAACATTTTCAAATCTATGACAGGTAAATGTGACAGATTATGATTCAGGAGAAAACACGTTTCTGCCAAAAACAATTAGTTTACTTCTTAAAAAAGTTCAATTACTCCTGGAGATTCCACTCTTTATTCCTAAAGGGTAGAAATAAATTTAATCTAGTTTCTTTAATCTATTTTACAAGTATATTGTTGATGATGGTGTTACAAAATGATAGGTAGGTATAAAGATATACCACCTATTATCATTATAACATGCAAAATTGCCAATGTGCAGAGAGACAGAGACAGTCAGATTTGTGAGGAATTTTATTATGTGATTATAATAACTTGGAGGACTAAAATCTGCAGTGTGAACCAGGAGAAAATAAGGTGGGTTAAAGGCATAGGTCCAGTCCAAAGGTAGATAGTCATGTCCTCAAAATGGAAACTTTCATGCAGTTTTCCCAAATAAGAGGTTTGAGAAAATTCTGTTAGATCTATAATCAGGTTTGTTGGGGGAAGTTTTTTTTTATTCCCAATTCTGTTTGAACTTAAGACACTAACTACACTTTTTTTTTTCATTTGCATGGTGTTTTTTTTTATTGTGTTACTTTTTTAGGTAATATTGGTTTATAACTTTATTTGTGGTCTATAGACATAAGTTTACACCTCTTGAGATGTTACGTTACCACATCATACCCACTAGCAATGCACCCACCATAATCTTCCAGTATAATTCACTATGCTCCCCATGCTCCAGTTTCCCACTCTGGTAGTGTCAATTCTATAATCAGATGGTTATAACTTGTTTTTCGATAGTGATATCTGTTCCTTGTTTTGTTTCTCTATAATCCATGTATGAGTGAAATCATCTAGAATTTGTCTTTCTCCTTCTGCTTATTTTACAAATTTAGAATAGATATAGTGAGTCTTCTAAATATTTTCTATTCTTTTAGCTAAAATTATAGAAGTGGGGCCTCCCTGGTGGCGCAATGGGTCAAGCCCAGCACTATGAAGCAAATACAGCCACTGCATCACTGCGGTCGGCCAGGGAGGTGACCCACATGGCACAGCAGATTTCTCCTGCCTTGCCCACTGCACCCCTTAGTAGTGTATTTCAGTTGACATGCATGTTCTAGTCCCCACTTTGTCACTGGTGAATCCTCTCACCCCCTGCACCTCTGGCCTGTACCCCAGTTCTTGTATGCATAAGTAACTAAATCTTAAACTAAAAAATAAAATTATATAAGCAATTTTAGGAAAATTCCTAAGTAAAAAGCAGGTAATTAATTTAAGGAATTTAAGAAACACAAAAATAAAAATCTGACCAAGCACTTAAAATCAAAGACCTTAATAAAATATAAGAATGAGAATGTAGCCTAGAATATTACAAAATCAAAGTAACTTGCTGGGATTTCTCTACAGCAACTCATTATTAAATTGCTGGCAAATATAAGGACTTTTTAAAACTCCTGTTGATAAATAGCAAATAAGCAAGCATTGGGGGAAAAATATAGATAAAAATATAGATATTTTTAAAGATTTTATTTATTTATGCATACAATAGCTGGGATACAGGCCAGAGATGCGGGAGGTGAGAGGATTCACCAGTAACAGAGTGGGAAGCTGAACAGTCAAATGTTGACTGCCCACTGCTGAATGGAGCAGTGAGCTAGCAGGAGAAGTCTGCTGTGCCACGTGGGTCCTCTCCCTCGCTGGGGATCTTGGCTACGGAAGTCCATAGGACGGCACTCAACCCCTTGTGCCACCACGGAGGCCCTGAAAATACATGGGCCTTAAGACCAAATCTTTTCAGATGGTTCTGGTGACATATATTTTACCATGCAATTAACATTCTGTGTTTTAAATCATTAAGTATAGTTTCTGAAACTTAAAACTTCCATCAAAGTAACACAGTTTTCTCTTCTAGTAAAAAAATATGAAATATTTGGGTGATTTTTCAAAAAGAGAGATGTTGGTAGCAATCTTTTTTTTTTTTACTTGAACAACTATTAATGAAGTTTTAAATATAGAAAGAGTCCTTTATATTAGGATTTCTTTTTAATAAGTAATTCATTCTAACCTTGATAAAATAAAGAATATAAAAAGTAACTTCGTATTTTCAGAATACAATTGCACATAACAAACAGATGCATATTATAAATAAGAAAAAGGAAACACAAAATTGAATTATCAATCTTCAACCCCAGATTTAGACGTCTGTAGAAAAAAAAATAATGTAATGCTTTCTCTAAAGCCAAATATTAAGATTTGTCAGTAATGTCTCAGAGGTTGAGATGATATGCTTTTGACAGAGCACCCTTTGACAGGTAAGACAAATTCAAGAATAATCAAATTTATCCAGATATTTATTACATATGAAAACTGGTATTACATATTAGGAAATTTTCCACATTAAAATATTTTCTATTTAATAACAGAGAAAATGTTTCTACTATAATTTCAAAAACATAGATCAAGAATGATTCTTAGTGGCAGGTGTCTTGACCAGGAATTTGAAACATGGTGAGAATCTCTCCAACAGAGGTGAAAGCAAGATTCACAATCCAGGTGGAAGCAGCTTGAGGAATGCTGGTACAGAAGCAAGAGTTGGTTGTACTGTGATAGCTTTAAATCTCTCTAATGAAACAAATATGCTTGGATCCAGAAAAGTTTTACCTGCTGAGCTCGTTTTGAACATGATCAATTCTCTGCTTAGTATGTACACTATCAATGAGGAATGTTGATGAGTAAATGAGCATTATTTGGTCTTTCTATCCTTTCATATATATAATTGTCATGCATATACTTTCCTTATTTTATAACCATCTAAAAATGTCTCACAAATTACTTATTTCTGTGCTTACTTTCACTTATTTTCCTTATGAGTATTGTATATCATAGGATTTAGGTAGGGTGTCATTTCATTCCACTATATCTCTTTTTAAGTATATAAACAAACATCATATCTTTACCCTTGTTGCTTGCTGTATGTTTCCAATTATGCCTATGATTGAACAATATGATTTTAATAGCTTAATTGGATCCTTTAACAAGCATATTTGGCATCAACCACAGAATTATACTACAAGAAATAAAATTAGAATAAAGAAATCATGGTTTAGTGAAGTTAGTTTTGTTTTGATTTGCTTTCTGCAAGTTTATTTCCTTTTTATACTCATATTTAAGATATTGAAAATCCATCCAGTGGAGGTAGGGAGAATATAGAATAGCTGTATAAAAAGGAAATAAAAGGTATTTCTGAGAAAGAGCTACAAGAAAATAGGAACCATAGTTCTTGTAGAAGAGTTAATTTTTTGGAAGGACATCTCTTTTTCTAGTACAGTTAAAGAAAATTTAGTAAAGTCATGATAATGGAAAAGAGGACAATTAGAGTGTTTTCATGCATTTATTTACTATTTAAGCACCTACTTTGTGGAAAACATCATGACCAATGTTAAATCTTCAATAAGGTATAGTTTGCTTACTCCCAAGGAAACACGTTATTCAAGATGAATTCTAACCCATTAGTATTACAATTAGAATGGATGGTAATTTTAGATATAGGACAAGGTCATAAATACCCTACTGTTCCATGTTTAACTATTTAATGGGTGAATTTGGGGACACTCTGAAAGGGACTGAAATAGCACAAGCATTTAAAAGGTGTGGAGTACTCACTACTTACCATCTGCATGGTTGCACCCCAGCATTTTATCAATCATAATACCCATTGTATTGGGTATTATTTGAAATGTGTCCCTGTTATAATGTTTAATTCATTAATATTATCAATTTCTGTTTTCTGTAGTTTGTGATATCCATCAAATCTCTTCTGTCTAAATTATACCTAAAATTTACCACTCTTTACTGTCTATAAAAGTTAGAGATAACATTGGTTGCTCATTTCTTCATTACCTGCAATTAATTTGGTTATCACCATGGGAAATGTGATACCTTGACTCAATAGCTACAATTCTTAGAAGCTTGCTTTGTTGAGAATATATTTTTAAATTTTTCACTCAAGTTCATCCTCTTTCCTTCAAGTAATTTTTAACAAGCCTAACATTTATTTGTTATTCAAGTTTTTAGGAAGCCACATATCTATTTTTCAAGAATGGATGCAATATTAAGAATAAACAAAAAGATGCAATGATTTTTCCCCCATCTTATACAATTTAACTCAATTGCTGAATTCTGTGATTTTTCTATGTATCTCTTCATAGATAAAATAGGTTTTATCTATTTTTGACCCATAAATTCATCATCAATGTCATATGGCACAATAATGATTTATTCTTGAGCTGAGAAATTATATCTTATGTTTCAATAACATCCTCTCCACTGACTACTGTCCTTGGACTGATGCTCATTTAATAGTAAATGATTGATTTTGTAGTTCAAGTAGTAAAACATGTAGTTTTCTCTTTATCAAGTAGTTAATCTATAGATTTCTAAGACCTACTATCAGGGTTCTTGATACGTGACAAACAAATAATGTGACATGCTGACTAAATTATGATATAAGCTAGGAGATTGTTTCATAAGTTCTCATTTTCTCCCAACTGAAGAACTGTGCAACTAAATATCACAATGAATAGATAAGATAATCACCTGGATCATCTAATTTATTCAACAAAGTCATCTTTCCACCCATCTTGCTTCATATCCTACAAATCACACAAACTTCTTTGACAAAGTATGGATGACCTTATACAAGCAGGCTTGTAATCATTTAAAAGAGTTCAACCACATTAAGTGCCAGATAGCTTTTTTTGGTCCTAAATTCAAGAAATTCTCTTGCCATTTTCATGGAAATGTTTTGTGATACTATACTATCCTTACTGTAGTTGATTTAAAATGGAACTGAAACTAATTCAGCAGGAGAAACAAGATCATGATAGAAATTAGTGAAAGGGGTTTTCTAGAGGAATACATATTCTGAGATTTATTTCCTTATCACTGTTCTTCAATACTTCAAATCAGGCATCAGACTCATTGATGAACAACTTATTACTTGCCCTGTTTTGCTCTCTCTTTGTTAAACATCTGCAGTATGTCATAACATCATTAATGAAAAGAAACAGATGTCCATTTAGAGAGACTGTCTCCATTATCAGGTGTTAATAAGTTACACAAGACTAAGGTTCAAGATTAGGATCAGTAGAAATTAAAACTCCTCTATACTGAAATTAAAACTACAGCAATGCAAATAGTTCTCTCTTACATAAAATGTATTCCAGATGGAATTGAACTGTTTTCTGTACCAAATGAAAATGTACAATGAAGTATTCTTTCCTTATTCATGCAATGAAAATTATGCTATAGCAACAGTTTTTTTTTGGAATAAATTGGGAAGAAAAGACATGACATGCTTAAAATTAATTCCACAAGATGCTACAAATCACTTCAGACATTTTTTTTTCTTTAATAAGAAAGACAAAGTATACAGAAATCACAGTGAGTCCTAAATTTAAAAGATCAGCAAAGCTTCATATTGGTAATAGTGCACTAAGTGGGTGTTACAAATCTCTGGAAAAAATTAAATTTGGTATAGGACATCATGAAAAGGTAGAAGAAAATAAAAGAAAATTATTTCAATGAATATCATTGAAATAATGAGACAAATATTCCTGAGCCAACTGACATATAAAATAGTCATAACCTTGAATATCAGTCTCAGTGCTAGCAATGTATGAATCACACTGAACCATGTAAAAAATAAATTAGACTATATGTGGTCCATGCTATTTGAGGAATTAAAAATGTCCTGAAGTTGTACACACTTAGTTTTAAATTAGCCATATCAAGTCACACAAAACCGAATTATCATGACATCTTATGCATTTTTTTATCCCCTAACATTGATCCCAACTTCCTCTCTAGTAATTCTTATCTGTTCAAAGTAGAGAAATATGTAAGTGAAAGCATCAGGTGTCTTTTAGGTGAAAATGGTTAACTGAATAATGCTTCCATTCATGAGGCAGAAAATAATTGTTTTTGATTAAATAGGGAAGATGTTTATGTACTTGATTTCACTCATCTAAAGTCTTCTACATTTATTTGATATAATTAAGTTTCAATTAAGTAATGGGAATGTTTATTTAATCAATACTTCCAATCACTAACACTCAGTGATTAATATAAATATGTGAAAATTTCTTAGATGAATCACAAAAACTAATCTGAAATAGATGACAGATTTAAGTATAATATGTGAAATTATAAAATTTCTAAAAAAATATATAGGGAATAAGATCCTTGACATTAGTCTTAGCAACATTTTGTTTTTTACTATAACACCAGAAACATAGTTCACAAAAGCAGGATGAAAAACAAACCAAATAAGTCTAAACTTTAAAGTTTCTCTACAGCAAAAGAATCAACAGAGTGAAAGACAACCTGTGAATGAGAGAAAGTATTTTCCAGTCATATGCCTTACAAGGGATTAACATCCAAAACAAAAACAACAACCTGATTTTTAAAAAGGCACACTAACTGAAAACAATTATTTTCCCAAAGAAACATTAAAATGGTCAACAGACACATTAAAATGCTTAGTATGACAAAATCAAATCATAGAGAAAGGCAAATCAAAATCACAAGATGTCATCTGACACCTTCTAAGGTGGCCATCATCCAAAAGAAAAGAGTTAACAAGTGTCCTTGAGGATACAGAGAAAACAGAATCTTGCTGGCAAAATGTAAATTGTTTTAGCCATTGTGGAAAACAGTATGAAGATTTCCCCCAAATTAAAATAAGACTACCATATTCCAGCACTTCTAATTCTCCGTATTCATCTAAAGAAATTGAAAACAGGATATCAAAGAAATATCTGTGCCCTCATGTTCACTGCAGCATTACTCACAATAACCAAGGTATGGAAATAACTAAGTATATGCCAAAAGATCAACGGATAAAACATATTGGTATACATACATAATGTAATATCAATCACAAGAAATCAGAAAACCCTGACATTTGTGACAATGTAGTTAACTTTAAGGGCGTTATGCTAACTAAAATAGCCAGAAAAGGACAAATATTGTCTGATATCACTTGCATGTGGAATCTAAAAAGCTAAACTAATAGAAACAGAGAGCAGAGTGATGGTTACCAAGGGCGATACAAGTCTTATAAAAGCCTTATAAAGTATTGACGTGAACAGAAGAAATCACTTGGGAAAGAATTCGACATGGGTAATTTCCTTAGTGGAGAGTGAGTTAGAAGAGGATTAAGTTGAGCAGAGTCATCAAATGCACAATGTCATAAGAAACAATAAAATATTTTGGTCTTCCATGATTTTAATCCAGTTATTTTCTAATAATGGCAATTTCAATATTAAAGCTTTATATTTTCAGTTGCTTTATATGATATTTAAAATGCATATTGTATTTAAAATTAACCTAGGAAAGTTAATCCTTAAGTTTTGATTAATCCTTTTCTCTTTAGTGGAAATAAATTCATCAAATTCTCCTTAGCTAATTGAGATTGTGTTCTGTGGGAGGCACAGGTGACTATATGACTAAATGTGTAATTTGCAAATTTGCAATTTAGGAAAAGAAAATGAGCAAGTTAAGAATGTAAAGATCTTAGAAACCTGCTCCTAGTTTTTATATGCAGCATTTTTATTTATATGAAATTTATACTTTTATATTAATTTGTATGATAAAGGTTTAGCCTTCCCAGAAAGATGGAGCAGAACAATTCTTCAGAAAATGCTCTAGGAGCTGTCTACAGAACTGATCTTGATACTCTGTCCTACAATTGCCAGCAGAGTATTAGGTATCAGCTACCTCAAAGGTTGGCGCCAATCTTCTTCTTCAGTGCACCACAAACCAGAATTAATTGCAAATCAATCGAACAAAGTACAACTGATCAGTAAACCAATTAGTAATTTTAGCTGTTCATCCTGTCTTCATTTACTAGGGGGGAAAGTGGGAAATGGAAGTGCTTTTTAGACCACATATAAGATTCCAGTCTTCCCCTCAGTGCCCTCCACATCCCCCTACCCACTTATAAGAACATTCTCTTATAAATACTGAGAAAAGCTTTTCTGATGTATAAATATCATGCAGGTAGTATTGTAAATGTTCTACCTTATCTTGGAAGCATAAAATAGTTTCAGCAAATAATTCCTGGAGAAAATGATACTGAACAATTCTCCTCTGCAAATATGTGTGTTCTATTTTAAAATCAGCTTGAGAAAAAATTAATACTTTCACTTTTTTAATATTACAGTCATCCTTCCCTTACATGATACATATAAGAAGGTCTTGATTGAAAGGTAAGTAACTTTTAAAGTTATACATCAGTATCTATCTTAAATCCCATTATGAATGTGATTTATGTGATATATTTTCACTATCTTTTGATGTAGTAATATTATAATATAAACATTCATATAAAATAAATCTATATTTATAGTTTTCTCAGTTTCCTTTCAATCCTAAATAAATTCACCATTGAGAGTACTTTGTATGTTACCTGTTAGTGATTGGAGGTTCATAATATTTATTTTGTATAGACCTGTGCTCTAATACTGATTAGGAATTTTTCTTTGTTACTTAATTACAGAGCAGAACATCAGTTTCCAGTGACCCACTGGGCTGAGTTTATATAAAATTATTCTGCTTGAGAAAGAAATTAAATTCAAGTTATACTGCCATTCACAGAAGATGATAGGTTTCTGGTCTAGCTAAAGAAAAGATATTTAAGGAACTATGTCATCTTATTATGGATTCAGGTCATTGTTAGTATTGTCCTATAAGCACTAATGGTTGCAGCCAGGAAAAGGAAGTTTCATACATACTAGTAAATATGAAATGAGTTCATTTTCCAGCATCAAAATTCCCATGGACATTCATCCAGTTAGCTTCATTACAGTACTACACTCATGTTTTTTAAGGCATTGCTCCTTAAAAATCAATGATAGAAAAAAATCTAAATGGTCACAATGTTTTTTCTGGAGAGTAATCTGTTGAATTTATATTTTTTATAGCAGGTATCCAAATATAATTATATTTGAATAGGAAAGTCTAAGACCAAGAGTAGAGTGTCTATTAAAATTAAAATAACAACCAATTATTGTTTTCCAATAAACACCCAAAGTCTGTCATAAAAAAGTATTACTTGCCTTCCCATTATTCTTTTTTAAATGCTGAATACCTTTATTATGAGGAAAATATTTTACTGATTTTCTTACATTTTAGAATATAATCCAGGAGATAAGCAGATGTCCATAGATGGAGCTCAAAGAAACCCTGTTGGTAGTAGTGAAACAAAGACATGCGAAGCAATCCAATGTGCTTTGTAGAAATGATTATTCCTGTTATGGGATTATATAAGAAACTTATTGAGAATTTAATGTAAAACTGAGTATTGAGGAAAAGATAGCTATTATTGTGTTGGAGGTCTTGGGGCAGGGAGAGAATGGTGTAGTGAATAGAAGATATTATCTAACTACCTAACATGACTGAATAGGTTTTCTTAAGGTCACTGTGTAAGTCAATCAAAAGAAAAGAGAGAAGAGATAAAATAGAGCAATTATTTCATAGTAAACTTAAAAAGGATCAGCTTGAGAATACTAGGCATATGCTCAGAAAATCTAACTCACTTTTAATAATATGAGGACTTCTATGGAAAGCATTCCTTTATTCCCAACCCTGAGCCCCCAATTTCTTTATAATCCTTTTCTGTGATTCACTGTATTTTATCTTCATGTACATGACTGCACTAGACTGTTTGAATTGTGAGAATATCTTTCTAGCAAGGACAGTGTATTTTCACGTTCCTTCAATCTTCTATGGCCTGGAAAAGTCTTGTTAAAGCTCTGAATCTGTGTACTTTAGAAGTACTGGAGCAGGTAAAGGACTTTTAGACATCCCAGAATATGTCTATATTTAGAGGCTTAATTTAGATTACAACTTAAATTAATTGAGTAGTCTAGACACTCTTACTTGGGTCTTATGTCAATATATTTAGTAAAAGGCAAAAGATTTATACAATCTGAAGAGAACCAGAGTATCAGCATATCTCTTATAGGAAAAGTTAGTTTTCTACTTTTATTCTCTCATTGGTCTGGTTTTATCTCTCCTATGGCTCACTTTTTCATTATATGTCAATACTCTTCATATCATTGGTCATTAGCTAAAAGTCCCAGTCAAGAATCCAGAAATAAGGTACTTACTCATCCTCAAGCATCAACAAAGCAATACAAGTTAAAAAAAAAAAAAAAAGAAAACACTTGCTCATTAATCATCCTTGCATATATTCAAAATGGCTATTTTGGACAAAAAGAGTACACAGTTTGTAAATATGGGCATTAGGTCTACTTATAAGTAGAATTTTAGCAAAAATGGTGACTGGTTAAAGCTTTTTATAGTGACTCTTCCTTTGTAACTACAACTTGTAGATTCTTAGGGAGATAGAAATGCAAGCTTAACAACAATCCAATATCCTACAGTGGGGCCTCTCTGGTGACTCAAGGGGTTAAATTGCAGAACTATGAGGCAGCCTGAAGCCACTGCAGCACGAGTTCAATCTGCAGCCAGGGAGGTAACCCACATGGTGTGACAGAACTCTCCAGTCTTGCCTAATGCTTCCCTCAGAAGTGTATTTCAGTCAATCTACCTGTTCTGTTCTCCATTCTGCCTCTGGTGAATCCTCTCACCGCCCACACCTCTGACCTGTACCCCAACTCTTGTATGCATAAGTAAAATAAATCTTTAAAAAACATCTCCTACAATTTCTGAGCAGTGTATGCAAATGAAGCTATACCTATAACTCCTTACACAATACTCTCTCAATAGAGATTAAATAAGAATGAAGATGTTTAAATCTGGGATGAAATAGACACCCAAATTGCCAACAAGATACTAGAAGTGTGGGGTTATTTATATTTAACTGATATTACTAATAAGTAGAAAAACTTCCACCCATGTAATATAAAATATAAATAGAAAATTATTTAAAATTTTAATCTGAATACAAATATATATATCACACACCCATCACTCGGCCCAGTAACCATAAACTCTTTGTTCTTGCAAATGGAAAACAAATCAGCAGCTGAGTTTCTCCCTCATCAATGCCAGATCTCTCAGGTAAGCATATTCACAACCTCTCTTCTTGCTGTGACAATAAGGTCCTGTTGCCATATTTTGCTGTGGACAACTCTGAGCTATCTTATCTTGCTTTCCCCGCTCCTTGTCATATAGTTTGGTTTTGCACTACATATAGAAAATTTGTTGAAGATACTTTGACTGCCACATTCCTACTTCATTTTTCCCCTTCACTGTAGCTCCTTACAGCACATTGTGTGGGTCTCCTACAACAAACACCTTTTATCCCAAAGTATTTTTGATATAATGTATGAATATCAGCATAAGTTCCCCAAAGATAGATTTTCCACAAATTAAAATATTCTATTTATCTCTAAATATGGAAGCTAAAAAAATACAACCCACTGTGAAATGAATTACTCATACAATGTGTGTCACATTTTAAACTAGCAACTCTATAACCTTAAAATACAGCTCAATTGCAAAGTATTAATTTTGAAATGATGCATTTGTGCTAATTATTTACTGTGAGGAAAAATCCTTTAATCTAACACTTTTGCTTATGAACTTGAAAGTTGAACTCCATAGAAATGACTGACTGCAACAGCAGGGCTTTTCACCAGCTGATCAAAATTAACAGTTTCTTTCAATTGTTCTAATTAAGACCAAAGGGAGTTCTGGAATGTACCACCAGTATCTCAAATTGCTCCTTTCCTTAAAACTAGTTTCTAGGAAGGAATATCAGTTTTTACCTTTCCTTACAAATAGTTTAGTCTATGTTGCTGTTGTTACAATTTACTAAAAGATTTCTATGAATATATCCCATGAGAATTTTTCAGTTTTATTTTATTAGATTAGAAAGGATAACAATTAAAGATGAGTAACATAATCATCTTTAATAGAATTTGTTAGAAACCAGAAGCTCCATCAATGATCTGTGAAATTGATGAAAGCTCTATAAATATGAATTAATGTTTTACAAAGTAATAATTTTATCTTAATTATTTCACTTTCACACTGGAAATATAGAGAAATCAGATAATTGAAACAGAATAATGATAATAATAAAACAAATTTATTTAAGTCCTAAGTAATATAAGAACATTGTTTTATAGTGTATTTTTTTCTACTAGCTGAATATCCAAAAGGAACATTTTCTATCATTCAGAATCATTTTTTTTCTACTGAATTGTATGTTTTCATTCGTTATCTAAAGGTCTAGGTATCAATCAAACTTAAGTTTACTTAAAAGTAGTTTATTTTCAAATTATTTATTGAAATGTTCATTTCCTTTAAAAGTCTTGCTTTGCAGGATTTAGATTCTAAAACATCTACCTTAAAAATTACATAAAAATGAAGGATGAATAAAAACAAATACCAATATTTTTATCATTGAAGGAAAAACAAGGTAATGTTGAAATAATTGATTCTATGTCCAATTAAAAATAATGAAATAAAGACTTGTCTTCAGACTCAACCTATTGATTTCTAGTATATTGTATATTATGATAAAGATTCTAGATCCCTACAATTCAAGCAAACAGCAGCTTGCTTATAAAGTACGAGCGTGTTAAGGGTGATGAAAATATGTTGCCCTGCTTCATTTCAATTTTAAACCATTTCTTCTTTGAATGTGGCAACTCTCAGTTTAAAAAAACCTTAGAGAGGGCACACTCTTTAACCTCATATGCAGTCCCTAAATAAGTAATTGACTCTTTCAACTCTCACCACTGTGTTAAGGTATAAGCAGTCCCTTGTTGTAATTAGCATTCTTTCCTAGGAGAAGGATGATGACTGGGTGGCTAAATGGACAGAGAGGAATCTCTTCCCTAGGGCTGGGTGCAGATTATTTAAAACCAGTGTGTAAGAGTCAACAGGATTAACATGGAGTCAACTTCCTTGGGAAATGGAGCCAAAGAGATTCTAAGAAGACAAAATACTTCAAGGCAATCACACTAGTGGTGAAAATCTCCAGACTTACTGGTCCTGTCACATCTAATTTAACTGATGACATGAACATTAAGCAGAGCCACAGAGACTTTTTTTATGAGCTTAAACTTTTTTTTTAACTTCCTGAAAGCTTAGATATTTCCAAATTTTTCAAACAGAAAGTGAAGCGAAATCCATTATAAAACATGGAAAACACTTTCTGTTTGTTTAGACATGTATGCAAGAAGATTAGCACTTTGAAATAGAAGGACCGTTACCAACAAATTTTAAACTGCATTCAGGTTTTTTTTTTACTTAATCTATAATTCTTGTCATTTATCTTTTAAAAGGTTTAGTTATTTATATTCTTGATAATTAGAGATTTTTCATGTAAATTTCTTCAAGGAAACGAGTATGTCCTCTATCGTGTTTTGTAATTCTGGTTTTTAAATTTACAAGTAGAAAATAGAGCTTTAGGAGACAAAAATTTTAATTATCTAGAAAATGATTATATTACTGTCAACAGATTAGATCCAAAATTTCTATTAAAGTATGTTTTTTATAAAATTTTAAAAAATAAATATAAAGAGCCATGATTTCTTGATTTATCTGTATAGTCAGAAAACATTTAATTAACTATATGCAAATCATTATTATCATATTTGTCATGAAGAGATAGATAACAGTTCCTTCTGTTAAAAGATTTATACTGTAATTGGATAATCAGGAATCTTTGGGAATAACAAATGGATTATGGACTATGTCTGGAAATAGCCAACTTTAGACTGAAATGGCAATACTGGTGTAATCATGAGGGCCAGCATTAAATTCTATCCCCAGAGAGTCGTAGATGTCAAAAGCCCAGATTGGCCTATGAGTGGGAGAAAGCTGGTTCTTTCAATTATTTATCAAATTTAAACTATACCAGTTTGCTAAGGAAATTAATTTCTATTTTATGAGAACATATATAAATAGTTATGCTGCATTGTTTGGTTACTTACTGGTCTAGAACTGAAGATTTGAGTGAATCAGGATGGAATTAAATTATTTTACTCATCAATTGACTCATCTATACTTATAAACATTCAATAACAATTACTAACACAGTGTATATAATGTGGTGGGAGTAGGTTTAACCACTTTACAAATACCATTTCCTCCCTCCTCTAAGATTTTTAATGTTCTGGTATATATAATTGTATGGATTTTCCTAGACAAAATAAGCTGAACTTGTTCATGACTGAGGTACTGCCCTAACACTAAATAGAAAAAAAAAAAGGATGCAGGAAAGGTAAGCTAGAATCTATCATGAAGGAATATGTGTCTCTGAGAGGAACACTGATATTAAAATTATAAGAAGGGAGACTCAGTAATAAAATATGGCAATGATATTTAGCTTGGCAACTACTTTTTTAAAACCTTTTTGACTCAGGCACTTTGTGCATATTATGCATCTTGAAAATCAATGTGTTACTACATGATATTGTGTGGCATACTATGTATAAACCATCTCATAAATACTCACACATTGAGCCCAAGCAAGCTTATTATAGGACACTTATAAATTGTGTAACATTGTGTAAACGTGTAACATTGAATGGGAAGAACCTTTCTTCTTTTTCCTTTTTAAGAAACTTTAAATAGACATGAATCTGTGAGAAATATAATAATTAGATAAGCTCATATTTTAAGCATCTGAAAACTAGAGCGTGTCTTAGATATATTAACCTAATTGTATCAATGAGGGAATCTTGGAATGGACACTGGAAGTCTTCCATGTGACAGAGTATGATTAGATAAAAATAAACTTATTCTAAAAGTTGAATGCTTCAAATTTATAAATTGTCATCTACTTTTAAATAAAACTAGGAGACCAACAAAAATTAAATTCTAATATTCTGACATACCAAAAAAATGCATTTTGGCTTGGGGGTCACATAATTTAACTTGCAGAACTGAAATGTTAATAGTTTAAAAAAGAAGGTAGCTAAACTGGTGTCTTGTCAGAAAGTTACATTTACTAACCTATACTATGTATACCATTAAAATACTTAAAAATTATTTATCAAGTCATCTGTTCTATTCTATGAACTCTTCCCAACATAAAAAGACATTATAACATCAAATAAAATGCTTCAATAGAATATGAGGAAGTCAGAAGTTGGACTATTTGGAGATAAAAAATTTGAACTTGAAAACAAAAATCATAGAACCCAGTATAAAAAGAACCCATAATATATCAATGAATAAATTTTAAACTAAAAACACACCAGAAAATTTTTAGCAAAATTATTCTACCAGATTTCAGGGGAGAAGTAACAATTACATAGATTATATATCCAAGATATAGCTCTTCAGAATCTTGAAATCCATAGGAATTGAGTTTACTTAGTGGGGAAAAAAACACTTTATTATGTATAAATGAATCTATCTGGCTTCTATCTAGTGATTCCTCAATAATTAGATACATAAACTTGAATATTCAAATTCAGTTGCAAAACAAATATTTTATTTTACCTCTTATTCTAAAGAGAGATAATAGATACAGATGTATCATGAGCAAAAATAATATAAAAAGCAACATAAAGGAAAAGTAAACTCATGTGAAATTAAACTGTAAATGAATTGCATTTATCTTTTTATCACAAAAAATGACCTTAGGCAAAGTTATAGTTTTCCTAAGACACTTATCACCTAAGAGGTAATAACAGGAATAATTATCTGTGCCAGCACTGATGCTGTTTGCTCACAGATACCTTCATAACCCATCAGTTTCTCTGTATGAGGAGGGTTAGCATCTGTATATTCCCTAAGCCCTGTGCTGCTAACTTCTCAGGAAAGCCTGAGGAAAGACACAGGTGGAAACTGGAGAGTATAGAAAGAAGAATAACACTAAGCTACTTTGTCTTCTCTTTGGGACAGTGATTCCTCCTGTAACTACATCTCCTCTATAACTCTTCAGCTTCTGCCAGTTTCTTGTCTATGTACAATTTCTCCTGGGTGACTAGCCTTTAATATCCCTTAATCTCACCTCCTATCCTTGTTACCTCAACTTTGACATTAGAACAAATTCCTGTTTCTCCTAATCTCTGTGTTGCCTTACTATGCCATAGGTGGCATCTTGGTTCTGTCATAACCACTGTAACCCACTCCTACATTAAGTTCTCAGCCTGAAACACATAGAAAGGTGTTTGTCTGGTTGAATCCTGACTTAAACAGGATTCAAACACATTTACTAGTGATATGATAAGCCATATTCCCAGAATTTGAATTCCAGATTGAAAATGCTTTATATTTACTAAATCAATTAATCTTCAAAATAACATTAAGGATGTTACTAATATTATCTCAATTTATATATGAAGAAACAAAAGCACAGAGGTTTTTAAAAATAATTATCAATTTTCATAAGCTGGCAAATAGTGGTAGCAAAATTGGAATCCAGATAATACGCATTCTTAACCATGTCTCTTTGCTGGATTGACCTCACTACCTTAAAATAGATTAACACCCACTCAAGCACTTGATCAAAAATATGCCACTGAGTGTACAGGTTTCCAGGAACTCAACTTCTTAGGAAATAAACAAGGAATGTCATAGCAGTCATTCACTGGAACCAGTAGCAGGATGTCAGCAGATGACAAAACAGACCTAAACTATCTAGAAAGCTAATGAAGAAATCAATTTATTAGATCCAGCAGTCCTGAAACACACCTTAAGTTTAAATTTCTTGTTACTTGTTCAAACAAATGTATTAATTGCATTATCTATTCTGTACGGCCAATATTAACATATAATTTTAACCATCTGAGTTCAAATAATACTTTTGCAAATGTAGTAAATGCAATTTATATTTATTTGCCATGTATTTTAAACAAGACCAGTTATTTAATGTGTGGAACCCAGTGAAAAATAAAAAGGAAGAACTTTCTCCCCCAAATTAATTTAGTAATAGCTAAATATTAATTCAAATAAGGTCCCTTTTGAATATGGAACCCCATAAAACATCAAGTCTCATAACTATGAAGCCACTGTTGGTCCTAAAGAAAGTTCCTACTCTCTTCATGCTACAGTTTCTTCACTAAAATTAGCAGTATTATTATAGTATAGATGCTCATAATTTGATGAGCTTCCTTCAAGTTATTAATGATATATAAGTATATACATAATTATATATGTATATTATGTATACATATATGTATTATGTATAACTTAGAGTCCACTATTTTTAAATTTATATAATTTGTGACTATATCTTTAGAATTGATACTGTTGTTTTTATTAAAGATGCAATTGTAAATCTCCTAAAGTATTTTTGAGCTATAATTAAGTACATTTTCTTCTGTCCATATGAAAATTTTTTTCTTGTACAAATGGCTAACTGCTGAATTTAACAGTTGCAGGAGTGCAATTCTCCCTGGTTATCTCCAGAAATAGTGAAATATAATCTGTATGGAATTTTAATAGTTTTAATTTGTTTTTCTAAATACAGTCCCCTAGCCATGTGCTAATTATTTTTAAGTAATTTTAAGTTATATATTCCTTTGAGAACATAAAAGCTAAATCATTTTTTAAAAACCTGTGAATATGCATATCTGTGTAATTTTTCTAAAATTTTATTTTCAATTTGAATTCCACCTATAGCATGCCAACTTGGTTTGTAGGCCAGAGGTTAAGAATCCTTGTATTTCTGGGGCCTAGCTGGTGGTGCAGTGGGTTAAGCAACACACTATGAAGCAGACCACAGCCACTTCTGCACAAGTTTGGTTCCTGCCCCCGGCCAGGGGAGGGGACCCACATGTCACAGCAGACCTCTCCTGCCTCGCCTGCTGCTGCCCTCAGCACTGTGTTTCACTCAGTCTGCCTGTTCTGCTTCCCACTGTCTGGTGAATCCTCTCACCTCCCGTGACTCTGGCCTGTACCCAGCTCTTGTATGCATTAATAAATCTTTTTTTAAAAAAAATCCTTGTATTTCTGAAAATAACCATACTTAACCAGAAAATTGTGAACAAATTTCTGACTAAAATTTTTTCAGCGATTTTCAATTACCATAAAAGGTAAATTCCAAATTATTTTGCATTACATTCAAGAAAAACTTCCTCATTCCTCTTTGCTCATTTCTGGATAACAAATCCAACAATACTGAACCCTTACAGTCCTTCCAAGTGTGATCATGTTTGCTACTACCACAGCAGTGGTTCACAGCTTTAATTTGAAATCAAGTCAGGGAGCTTTATAAAAATTCCAAAGCCTGGGCAGCAGCCCCATGGATTCTAACTTCATTGGTATGGTTTTGGGTCCAAACATTAATATTGTTTGAAGCACCTCCCAGGTAATACTAATGTGCCCGCCATGTTGAGAAATGTGAATTGATAAGTGAATTGATTTGATGAAAATACCTTAAATGTTGTGGATCACATGTAGGTGTGTGGGCTATCATCACTAAGAAGCAGATAAATTGGTGAAATATGTAAGTAACGGACAAAAGAGGAGTAAATTGGATGAATCTTTCTTGAAAGGTAAGATTAAGAGTAAGAATACAGTAGATTATTTCAGGTTGGAAGAGGAAATAGCATTCTTAATGAGTCAGACATATCCTCTTTCTCTCTAATCCCCTCTTCCCAACACTTTCAACCCTATAGATTAATACAAGTTACAATTATGTATTAACTATGAAATAAAATGTGTGTTCATGTTATATAACGGGTTGTTCTAAATTTTTTTTTTTTTTTGGGTGGGGAAGTGGAAAGTTGTTTCTTACCTGCTTGGATAGGAAAGTAAAATATATATATATATATATGTGTGTGTGTGTGTGTGTAATAATTTCTTCAAATTACATAGGTATCAAATATACAATTTTATCATTTAAGAGAGCAGCAAATCATAATTCTACATCTCTACATGACCAAAAGTATAATTGCATTCTATACTTTTGATGTCTTCAAAGATACAAGTAAATCATTAGTCAAACATCGTTAAAATAAGACATTTAATTGGATCTATTCAAATATGTCATAATGCATACCTGATCTTTGTATAATGTCAAATATTTGTTTTAAGTAACATTACTCTTTGGGGGAAATGTTAAAGCTTATTCTAATTCAGAATGGCTTGCATGTAATCACACATTTGTCTAAATTGGTCTTTTTTCTTTAACAGTAAATATATATGTATATATAGATATTTTATAACAGGGTGAGCATATAAAAAAGAAAACCAAAGATAGTTGTACCAAGTGGCATGATAACTAACAGAAAATTAACATCATTCTAAAGAATTAGAAAATCAGTGATTTGAAGACATAAGAAAGCAGATTCTCTGAAATAGTGTCAGCCTGGACAGCATTATTAGGTGCCATTTTACTGTGAACCTACAGTAAAATCCATAAGGCTTGCACCTGTCACCACTAGGCTGGGATTAGTTACTCTGCTTGACATGAGATTTAAATATGGTGCTGAATGCTGTTTCACACCAGACAATTTTAATATGTCACCTAGAAAATGAATATGAGGTTCTCATTATTATTTTTTGTAGGATGTCAGTCCCTGTATTTCCCTACTAGAAAGATTTTTTTTTAATGTGGATCTCTGATACACTGCTATGTACATAGATGATTTACAAAAATCACAGGCCCCTTTGATCCATTAAGATATAGCAGTCTAAGACATTCATTTTCTTGAAGAAATTCAAGGCTTCTAAAAGGAATTTAGTAACAGGATCCTACTTTGGATCTCACATGACCAGTGCTGTCAGGCTCTTCCTTCTCAAAGACTGGATACATGTAATAGCAAAATGACTTAATAGCAGAAGAGCACATTACCTTATAAAAGATAATTTTAACTGTTTCAAACCTGGATAACTCCTGTTAGCTCTCAATAATTGCTGTTCTAATGCTAGCTACTTTAGTTTCTTCAAGAGATACTTTTTGCCTGTTCCTCTCCTTAGTTCAGAAGATGAGGTAATTACAGATTAACTACTATTGTTAGATAATTATGTCCACACAAACCATAATGGGTATCAGATGCAACACCTAGATAGATGGAGGATATGCCATAATTACTCTTGCCCATAAATAACCTCATGTTTGGAATATGGATAAATTAGGGGCTACATTAGTACCAAAAGACATCACCACCATTATGACTTTCTCCCTCTGGTGTCACTGGCTAGAGAAAGAACAATGACCAGAGGGCACAGGGTTATGTTAAGACCTGGATGAGTTCAATGATTTTATACAATAAGCACAACTTGAAAGAAACTAATGTAACCAATTGTTTCTGAGGAATAGTATCTATAGCCAGATCTACTAAAGTGTATATGGTTTTACCTTTTCTTTTTTTAGAAGGGAACACTCAGATAAGGATTTTTTTTCTGCCAGGAAAGCTTGGGTTTTTCTATTACTGGGAAAGTTGCCACTGTGATTTCTTTTATTTTACTCTAGTTCCTCTATAATAATGAATGAACAGGTGTATTAGATAGTAAGAAATCATCTAAGACTCATTTTAAAGTGATTCATCTACAATTAACAACAAACACGGGCATAAATAGTTGTGACAAATTTTATTCCTCAACACACAAACAGTCAAATAACATCTGTACAACAACATCACTGATGAAAAGATTCAAAAGGGAACTGTGCATACATCATCTGATTATGGTATTTGGATATATTTGAATATTAAGTTACTAATTTATACATTCAATACCTTTCACAATACTTCCTTCCAGAACTGAACACCTATCATCTCTGCCCTAATGACACTGAAAGAAATAACACCTAAGAGTTTCTTAGAAGATGCTTGCTTTATTTAGTTTCATTCTTCTGGTTCCCCAAAGATAACATCTCTTAAAACGATCTCCTTGATTTCAGAGCATGCTGGGCTTTTCTAATGAATTATCTTGCCCTCATCCAGACCCTTTTCTAAACTCTTTGTGAGAAAATTCAAGTCAGCTGGAATAACAAGGCAGCAAGTACAGCTGGGAATGTCTAGCCCACAGGTGTCCATTCTCGTATTTGATAGCTTGCCAATATCAAAGCTAGATTTGTTGAGGAGATCCCCACAGTTGTTTCACAGAAAGAAAATTATCCACTGGCACTAATAGTAATAATCCCCTCTTCCATATCTGACTTATTGCTTGAGTTAGAGCCACAGGCCCAAGACTGAATTAGTATCAAGTTCTCCGTATTTTTAAGAAGTAGGTGGTAAACTGTCAGAATAGGAATTAGACAAGTACAGGTGGCACCACCTGCTTCAAATGCTTTTGAGTATTTTGTGTTTCATCATTACTGCACATCATTGCACCATTCTTTCATTTTTTGCCAATAACCATTGTACCATTTGTTGAAGCTAAAATTTTATTCCAAACTTGAATTTTGGATAAAAAGAAGATAAAGTGTTTATTTTTTGTTTCCATTGAGACTATGGAACAATTCAAAGAGAAAGTAATTATTCTTTAATGTAGAGTGGAATAAGAATGATCTATTTAGAAAGTGTATAGGTCCATTAATATATAGATAAGAAATGCTATTATTGATAACTTTCCAGGAGTTGATTATTTTTAGTTTAGCTGAAATATAATGATCAGTAAATTCAGTTTCTTAGTATTTATATAGAGGAAAATTCAAATGTAAACATTAATAAACTAGTAGGAATGATTTCTTAACTCATCTCTATTTAATTTGATTAGTTCCTTACACAACACATTGTTTTAGAGTTGTTACTCCTCTTATGTTATATAGCAGCTAACCTGTCAGTAGATAATGGACTGACAATTGCTAGGCCTGTGTTATACAATAGTTCCACTGTATAGTTTTGAGAGACTTCAAACAACAGAGAGAGGTCTAGAGTCCTCCTTGAGCTGAATATGGAGATGAAATACAACTAAGTGAAGTTGAGAGCAAATGCTCTTCAAGTTCAAATCTTATAAAACCCAAAGAGATTAGTCTCCTAGATGTGAAGCAAGAAGTTGGGGATGAGGCTAAAATGTCAAGAAAAATATCCATAATTGTGTTGAGTTAAGCTGAAATTTCTGATAAAGTTACGTTCCAGTCCAGCTTAGCTAGACTCAAGATGGGATATGGCTCAAATGTCTCCTTCACAAGCTTCTGGACAGAGAAAGTGGAACCCCTTCTCTGAGAAAAACAAAACAAATATATATAATATAGTTTAGCCCTTACCATTTTTTATGAAAAATATCTAACAAGTATGAGACACACTATGAAAAATAAAATGTGACCCACGATCAAAAACAGAAAACAGTCAATAGAGGCAGACACATCAATGATCAGATATTGTAATCATAAGACAAGTTCTCTAAAAATAACCATTTAAAATGTTAAAGAATTAAATCTTAACTATATAGACATAATGGGTAGACAGAAATAATTTCATTTCACAAATTAAAACTCTGTAGGAAACTCAAAGAAATTCCAGAATTAAAAAAAGTGTTATTTGAAACAAATAATATAATGAATAAAAAAACACTGGAACAACAGAAAAATCAGTGAACTCAAAGTTAAGTCAATAGGAAATATCTAAAGTGAAGTACAGAAAGAAAAAAATTAAAATAATGAACAAAGTGGCAGAAATACATGCATGAATATTAAATGATCTAACATACATGTAATTGGAAACCTGAGTATATTCTCTCCAAAATAAAATCCAGTTAAAATTCAGTAATAAATTAATAATCTTCAAATGTTTAGAAACTAAGTCACATACTACTAAATGAGACTTGGAAGAAAGAAGAAATGAAATATATGTAAATTTAAAAAATTATATTAATAAAAAAGTAAAAAAAATAAAGGAACTAGATTATCCTTACAGTGTAAAAAAAAAGAAAGAAAATTTGTAAAATATTTTATAAGAAAATGATATTGAAAGCAGAAATACCAAATTTTGTGAAATACAATTGAAGAGAAGTTTAGAGAAAAAGTAATTACTTTTTTAATGTATATACAAGAAGGGAAATACAGTGATTTAAAACAAATAATAAAAGGCATAAAGATTGATGAAGAAATCATAAATTTTTTTCATTTCAGAAAAAAATGTATGTAGAAAAGTCAAAGGAATCAATAAATGACTAAGACAACTTAGTGAATTTGTAAGGTTGTATAATACAATGGCAGTATAAAAAAATCAGTTGCATTTCAATATCCTAGCAACAACAACAACAAAAGAAAATGAAATGTAAAAGATACCATTTATAACATAAAATACCTAAAAACAAATATTTTGATGTGTGCACATTCTCTATATATGTAAACTAAAAAAGCACTGTTGAGAGAAATTCTAAATACCATGTTCAAGGATTGAAAGATTCATTGTTGCTAAAATATTTATTCTCCCAAAATTAATCTATAAAGTAATCCCAATCAAAACTTTAGCAGGTTTTATTTGTGTGTAGATTTTAAGATTCTATAAAGGTGGATTAGAAATGTTGTCGAAAGAAAAACAAAACTTATTTTGCACACTTTACCTCTCTTTTTAAATATCTATCAACATATTTTAGTTGCAGTTATTTTTATACTTTTGTTTTTTAAATTTTTATATAATAATTTTAAATTATTTATTCATTACTACAGTACCACAGTATTCTGTATTTTTCTATATATTTACCTTTACCTGTGAACTATATATTTTTATGTAGATTCATGTTGCTATTTAGCAACCATTCATCATTTCTTGTAAGGAAGGTCTAGTGTTTATAAACTCCCTCAAAATGTATTTACTTAAAGCCATTATTTCTATTTCATTTTACTTTAAGAATAGTTCTATCGGATATGGTAATCTGGTTTGGCAGATTTATCTCAAGTAAAGATCTGAATATATCATTCTACTTTCTTTTTATCCTGCCAGGTTTCTTCTAAGAAATACATTAATTTCTTATAGTCTCGTAATTATTTCTTTTAGTGAGTTGCTTTTCTCTTGCTATTGATAAAATTCTCTTAGTACTTCAATTTTTTCTGACAATTTGATTATAACTCAATATGGATTGGCACGGAGTTTTATTACTATCTAAAAACAAGGATGGTCACATGTATATATGTGTATATATGAAAGCCATCTATATAGGTGTGGGGAGAGAGCTGGGCACACATATAGGTTGAAGACAATGTTTATTTAGTGTTTTAAGCAATAGAAAATTACTGCAATTCAATCGGAACAAAGCCATTTAACCTCTTCTGTTGTTTTATATGCTGCCATTTTCTAATCTATCAAGGTCATCAACTAAATATTTATTTCTTTAAATTGAATGACCATTTTATTTACCTAACACCCATAATAGAACTTGATATTACATAGGAGAAAACCATGCATTTCATAGGTAGTTATTCCACTGAAATTCCACTTAACTCATAACTCATATCAACTCAGAACATATCACGGTGTCAATTATAATAATATTTTATACTCATTTAAGAAAAGCAACAATTCAAATAGTATAATAAGATATCTACTACTATGCAACTTTTTGGTTTCAGCTATATTTTGATTCCATCTTCTAAACACAATTGTAGAGTCCCAGAGCCATTCAGCATCCAGGACTTCCATCTTACTTTGGCTATCCACTCCAACAATTTCAGAAATCTCCCTTAAGATAAAAATGCAAACCAATTCAAGGTGTTATGCCATGAGTTTTATAGCAACCATAAAATTTTCTTAAAATAAATATTGCAAACAAATTCAGATAATGAAAATGCATTTGGGATAATTGATTTGAGAACTTGTATAACCCAAACCTGACATTTCCATTCTCATCTTCATTTTGCTTTTAAGGAGATTTCCATTCCTTGACATATTTACTATTTTAACACTAAGCCAGTTTTCTCAAAGCATTTTCACTCTAAGGATTCTAAACTGGTTTAAGCAAATAAATAGTATGCTATTTAAAATATTCTCAGTTTACTTTAGAAAACTAGCATACTGCCAAGTGATTGTTCACAAACTGAATCTCTCATCAGAAATTTGCCTCTTCCATAAATAAATTTAAAATTATGCTTTCTAGCTTGTCAATAAAAAGGTTCTTAACTTATAAAGGAATAACTAATTTGTACTTCCTCCTCATGACCCCCTTAAATATGTTGTCCTTCATTTGCCAATCTTGAAACAATGAAGATTGAGTTATGGAGTGTAACAGAAGTGGGCCTCCCTGGTGGCGCAATGGGTTGAACTCCACACTGTGAAGCATCTTCCACACAGTAATCCAAGTTCAATCCCCAACCAGGGAGGGGACCCATGTGGCATAGCAGACCTCTCCTGCCTCACCCACTTCTTCCCTCAGCAGTATATTTCAGGATATCTGCCTCTTCTGCTCCCTGCTCTTATCTCTGGTGAATCCTCTCACCTCCCACAACTCCTGTACCACAGATCTTGTATGCATAAATAAATAAATTTTTTTTCAAAAAAGAATGTAAAACAGAGGTAACATTTCAAGTATTTAAACACAATAAAGAAGAGGCAAAAAATAATCTGAAGGGACATTTGTCATAGGACTGGAAACCACTTCTGTCTCCTAATGGAGTTAAATACCACCCCTTGATTTGCTGGATGATGACAGATATGGGGAAGTAGAGCATCAGAAACACTAACAGGGTTCAAGACAGCAATTATTTATCAACTTATATAAAATATTAGAATATATGAACTATCATTGATTTGGTATGCACTAAATAGCATTTGTTCTCTTATATCTTTATGAACTGATTAACCTTAATTGCAGAACCGGGCATTTCATGGATTGCAGAGGGGATTCATGCAAACAAGTACTTTGTACTTTTTATGGAAGATTTGTAAGTCAAGACAAGAAGGGTAACATGTATTAGTACATTGTCTGAAATTTTTCCATAGGACTTTTGTAAGGACTCTTCAACCTGACCTCCAACCAAAGAATCTTCCCTATTTCCATATTCTTATGTTCCACTTGACCTAAAAGGCAGCAGAGAGGACTATCTTTTTCCTGAATATTTTCCTTTTCCCATAAATTAAGGTTTCTCAACCTTGGCACTATTGGCAGGACTAGATAATATTTTGCTATAGAGAAAGAGGGAAGCCATAGCATTGTAGTATATTTAGCAACATCCCTGACCTCTACCCACAAATTTCCAGTATCATCCCTCTCCCTCCCAATTTAAAACAATCAAAATATATTCAGCATTATCAAGCATTCCCTAAGGAATAAAATTTTTCCCACAAATTAAAACAGCTCTAAATCTATTCTCGTATTTAACACAATTTAAAAGCTCTATTCTAGTGCCTTTAAACTTCCACACATTTTCAAGTAGTTCAGAACAAAAAAGATATATGTTCCTTAGAGAATAGTAAAGGAACTTTTATTTTCTTAATAGTAGCCAAACACCTTGAATCTGATGGGTGTTCAATGAGAATATGAACTCATTACTATATGTAGGTTATATTCTGTGTATTTTGCTATGTTGAACAGGTAAAAAATGAAACCGAACATTAATGTTGTATATAAAAATCTTGAGAAAATACTGGAACCATCTTAATTAAACCAAACTTCTATACAATACTATCAGTCTAGACTCTTTCTTCAGGTTTGCAACATCTTTAAGAATAAGAGAAGTTAGGTGGTTAGCACAAGTGAGGGCTGCTCTTAGTCATCTGCTTAGATATTCTTACCTCTATGTTTAATCACCTTTTAACCTTACAGATCTGCTATCTATATTACTTTCCTTATGCAAGTTATATGTAAGTGTCATTAGTTGTAAAACTCAGAACAAATTCTATATCTGTTCCCACTAAGCTCAGATCATTATGAGAAATTCCTCTTAAACAATGCCTATTTTTATATACTTAGTCATATTTGCTTTGCATATATTTATTTTAGTAAAATTCTATTTTATACAAATTGTATTTTTTCTTTTATAACCACTAATGTTTTAATGTATTTTATATCAATTATATTTTATACTGGAAGTCTAGGTTTCTAGTCCAGCTACTTAGGAAGAGTTTAAGTGATACAGTCATGTTCCTATAGAAGGCAAGGACTACAAGTAATGTTTATTATTTAATACTGTGTTCACATACATTATCATATCCTAGTTCATTCTTTGAAAATTAATTAATTTTTTTAATCGAGGTAATATTAGTTTAGATTATTGTTGGCATTTTGGAAGTGTAGTTCCCCTACCCTCCTCAGGAATCACTACTATAGTGCACCTGTCACCAATCCACCCATAGCCCACCACCTTAGTCCACAGTGCTCCCTTCCCACTTTGTTTTCATACCTCTCCCACTCACTTTCCTCTCTGGATGCTTCAGTTCTATAATCAGATTTTAAGGATTAGTTTTCAAACTTGTCTTCATCTGATCCTTAGTTTGGTTTCTCTATATTCCACATATAAGTGATATGGCCTGGTATTTATCTTTCTCCTTATGATCCATTTCACTTAGTATTATTCCTTCCAGTTCCCTCCATGTAGTCACATACTATGATAAACATTACAGTGCTAGCTTTACTTTGAATCTGTATTTTTAAATTTTTTGGATATATGCCTGGAATGGAATTACTGGGTCATATTTCAAATCCATTTTTAATCTTTTGAGACATCTTCATACTGTTTTCCATAAGAGCTGGAGCAAGCAGTCTGTATACCTACCACTACATAGGAGGGTTCCCTTTTCTTCACATCCTCACCAACACTTGCTGTTTCTGGTCTTTTTGATATGAGCCATTCTCACCAGAGTGAATTGACATCTTATCAAATCAGATTTTCTAAGAAAATATTCTGCAGTAAAAACAATCCAACCATTGAAAATTTATAGGGTGGGTAAAATTTGTATTTGATTTTCTGAACATCCAATAATCATAGCAGTTAAGGTTTATAGAGATTCCATGATTTGTTCATTATTTATGATTAATCAAGCTATCTGAAACATTGTTTTAACAACAATTTACAGATTAGTTTTCACAAAGGGACTTGATGCAAGATATTTATAATTTTTATAAGTAGGATTTTGATTCACAATAAGTAAAGAAAAAAACTATGATATATGTTAACGACTTTCTACTTTCAAGTACTTCAACGTGGTTGCTTGAAATAGTAAATGGAAATCCTATTTCTAGAAAATATACATGATGATATTTCTAGCTATTTTTTTATTTTTTGATAAATAAATTTTATTTGTTGATGCATATTATTAAAGTGATTGGTACTAGAACCACATAATTATTACCAACAAATATCCCCTAACTAAAATAACATAAACATTTTATGCTGTGATATTCATGACAAAGTTAGGGTAGAAATGTGTGTAAATCTCAAAAGCATACAGGAAACTTCTCTTAAATATTTTTCTGTATCACACTTTTGTTTACCTATATATAAATATGAATTTATGTTTTGCCATTAATTTTTGGTAGATTCAGCCTCAGCAATGAAAACTCTAGGACCGTTGATTACCAAAATTCTATTTCATATTGTAAATTCAATTAAATAAATATAATTGATAGACCTCTCTGCCCTTCCCAGACTATTATATAAAGTAGAATAGAACAGAACACTAATACAAACTATACAGAAGCATTGCCATTGATACTGCCCTTCTTCATATGTTTTTAACTCTTATTTTTTCTTTTGGCAAAGTTAGAGTATAAAAGTATAAAACATTTCTACTTCAAATTAATCTCTTTAATACAAATTTTTGTTTTACAAAATATTCTAATAAGCAAAATGTGAAAATAGCACTAATGATAAGTTTCTTTCCAATAAAATCTAAATATAAAAATGCTGATGAAGTTACTCCACAAATGCAAAAGCTAATTTTGATAAACAAGTAAAAATAAATATTTTTAAACAAAAGTGAGTTTAATCATTTCTGTCACATTGCCTTTACATTTGACTAGCTATGTCAACCCATTAGAGGTTTTTTTTTTTTTTTTACTGCTTTAATGTTGATGGACTTTACACAAACTAGTGAAATATCGTCCCCTACTGTTCAATGCTGATAAATTGGCTATACAAAAATTTTGTTTCTATAAAACTGACTTGTCCTTGAGACCTTTGTGTGGAAATTAGAGTGCAAAGAATAGAATTACTACCAATACTTCAATTGGCACATAGTCACTAAACTATCTATTTTTATTTAATTTATTCTAGGCATTTTCTAATTGAGATGATTACTGGCATTTTTGTAATTTTGACTGTAAAACTAAGAAAGAATATATGTCAATTTACCTATCTTTCTTAACGTGAAGGAATGCCATGTTTATTTAGTAAATAAGTTCTCTATTCCATTTAAAATATTTTCTTTTTACTTTTGATTACATTATAAACTGTGTAATTATAAAACTAGATTTTCTCTTGACCATGCCTGTAACTCATATATTATTTTGTTATGCTTTAGAGAACAATTTTTTTTTAATTTAAAATTCAAAAGGCATAATCTAGGTTTCACAGACTCTCAGTCTCACTGCCTGCAACTTGGTGCATTTTCTTAAGGGAGAATTTTGGTTTTGTTTACCAATACACATATGTTTACCCTTGTTTGGAGTTAATACATATTTTAGAAGATTGCACTTGTCCATTGAGTTCTTATATTTTTATCTAAACATAAAATATAAAGCAATTATGTCTATTTAGATTCATATTAAATTGTAAAATTAACTAAAAAAACAACATTTTGAAATAACACCTAACAGAGGATTAAGGGGTTTGTCCTCTTACACTTACTAAATTCTTTCCCACTAGTATTTTAAACACTATAAACTGTGAAAGGAGAAAGTAAACCACACTTTTAACTGATTTAATTACAAGCAAAATACCTTTATCAAAGATAATTTCCTTTTCATTTCCACTCTGACCAGCCAAAGGACAATAAATCCCTTTTACTTATCTAAAAATGAAATCTCAGTCATTACTGACACTATGAGGGAATATGGCTATAAGTTGCAGAGAGTGATATCCAAATGCAAAGCCATTGATAACAGTGGATAGTCTTAGTCACACGAACAATATTAAGAGTTTGACTAAAGAGCATTTTGAACACTGAATAACTGTGTTGTAATGAAAAAAAAATGAATTGTTAGAAGACAGTCTCTATAGGAAGATAGTAGTTAAATGGTTAAGACAATTGAGAGCTCAATCAAACGAAGTCTCATAGACTAATTACATATCTCATATTCTTTGTTGTTACAAATTTCACAAAAACCATTGTAGATGGCCTTAGAAACCAGCACCACTGGTAGAAGACCAGAATCTTCAACAGTGTTTGATGATTTGTTTAGCTCCTTCAAAATAATCTTCCAAATATCAGCCCTAGTCCCCATATCATCTTCCTGGATCTAAGTTATTATTTAACTTTCTTCTAGAAATAACAAACCTGCATTGAAAAAATAGTTCCTGCCAATTTCAAAACATGTATCACAATGCTTAAAAGTAGCATAGACTTTTGCAAAAACATGTATACAGATATATGAGTATTTCAATTAATGAAGAAACTGAACTAGAGAGTATTTAGATAAATCCTGGAACACACACAAAACGAAGTATATAGTCAATTCCTAGTGCAAGGCACTGCATGAAAATTGTTGAAAATATACTAGTCAATTTAGAAAATGAAGTGTGGTAAAAATTAGTAGAATAAATATTATATTTATTATATCTACATTTTCTAGGGACACATAGAATAAAATTCTATAGAAAGATTTTTAAGTCAGTTTGAATACCCTTTCCTTACATCAACTCAAGAAGCAGAATATATAATAACAAAGCAAAACTGAATGTAGGAAGCCACTGGAATTAAGCAACCCAAGAAACTTTACAACTTTTTTAAGCTATAATTTAAAAGTTTATGTGTTTTTATATCTTGAGTTATACTAAGGTTTTGCTCAAATTCTACTTAAAACTAATTTCAAAGGAGAGAGAGTGAATCTTGAATCAATTACAGTTGAATTTCAGTCAACTCCCAAAAGATAAGAAAAATTCAGACCAGTGTTCTTGGTAAGCATCTCAATATAGTATTAATTAAAGGGTTAACAGTACATATTTCAACACAAATTTCCTTCTCTTTCATGCAAAACCAGTTTATCCCCAAAATGAGTCAAGTGAGTGAAATGAGTATATACAATGGAGAATTTTGAGGCTTAGGCTGCCACTTTGTTATTTAAAGTAAATTACATTCCAATAAATTATTGTCAAGTTCAAAAAGAACTGTATTTATTCCTTCATGACCTTTAGTCAAACCGTGCATAATACTGTTTCCTGTACAAGAACCACCTGTATAGATAAGCATTGATAAATGTTCATCATCACTGAGCAAAATATTCAACTTAATTTTCAAAATCCTGTTGTACTTTACTCATCATGGTTAGGCATTATATCTGAAATAATGTTTAAATTAAAGATCTAATGAGATTTTAACCAGAGATTGTAACCATTTCTCTTTGTAAAAGTTGTTTTTACATCTAGTGTACTATATATATTTATATAATTGTAATATCATGTTCACAAAATATGAGGGATAGATTCACACTAATTTTATAAATTTTAAATGTACTATAAAGTACATTTTAAATGTGCTATAAAGATATTATGTCTCTTATGTATGTGATAATATGTTAATTAACCCGATCCATTTGATTCAGTTGGAAAGATCAGAATAATCAGAATGTGAACTGATCACCTTAATAGATTTTTACATAGATATAATGGTCTTCAGTCACAGATTTGGGCTCAGGTAAAACAATTCATATATGTAGGCTTTTTATGATATGATTTCCTGAGAGTGTTGATAGTTTACTATGACTGATTATCACTATTAAAAATAATAGACTGGCCTGTATCATTCACTGTATAGTCTTCCATGATAAGGAATCTTCAACCTCATCTAGTGTTATAATTCCTTCAACATGTCAAGGTATCTCATGAGATTTCTTACTATACTTATTGCTTGTCTTGTCTGTCCATGGTGTCATCTCTAATTTGTTTACTTAGTTGGTTCCTTTTCTTCTTCCACATAAAGGATATATCCTCTCTGGGGCTTATCTATGCCAAGTAAACTCTTGCTATCTGTCAGTGCCCCCCACCCTCTAATACTCTATTACCACAAGAACCTGTTGGTTTTGTATTACTCTCCAAAATCTATAATTTGTCTGCTTATAGCCTATTTCCTTATTTGTATCCATCTTCTCCATTCAAACATAAGCTTTCCATTGTATCTCTGGTTTCTATTATGATGTTTGGCAAACAGCAGCTATCCAATAAATGGGGAAAAAAAACAAACTTCTTCACTGTCTATATATAGAGAACACATAAATAATATAAGTGAACTGTATTGAGAAATTCTAATACTTTTCATAACTAGGGATTTTCATGGGAAATGTAAAAAGAAAAAGAACAATTTCATTGAGATTGGATGGACATTTGCACTATTGCCATAAACATGCCAGCCAATGTATAATGATAAAAATGAAGATGGATCTAAAAATGTTCATGAAAGAGAATTAAAAAGAGATACTTGGCATTAATAATCATGGTGGGCATTTTGAGAAAGTAAGTTTGAATCCCATATTTGAATTGGGCTGTAAAGGATACTAAAGACTTTGCAGAAGCACATAATGACTAAGGTTTTAAAGTGAAACTAGCATTTAGAAATACAAATATATGATAAAGTTTCAATTTAATTAATATCCAAATTTAATTACTAACTATAAAGAGGTCCAGGGGATTGATTATCAGAATGGTAGACAATGGGCTTTTTTAAGATTTATTTTATTTATTCATACAAGCACTGGGGTACAGGCCAGAGGTGTGGGGTGGGGGGATGAGAGGACTCACCACAGAGAGCGGGGAGCAGAACAGGCAGATCAACGGAAGCACACTGCTGAGGGGAGCAGCGGGCACAGCAGGAGAGGTCTGCCACACCATGTGGG